>JAAAKG020027821.1:0-19820 GCA_010014905.2 Druon quercuslanigerum | reverse complement strand
TTCCAAAAAGCGACCAGGGGCCCTCCCGCTCCTCGAAAAATATTTTATATCCCGTTCTACGATGCGGCGGTTCAATTATATTGGTGAATATAATAATATAATATATCAGGATTTAATTTTAAGCACATTTGTCTAAGCTATATGCAAATCAGAATTTGTGCGATTAAAATCTGCATCCTATCCCAAATTACTGTTTTTTCCAAACTTCATTTGTAATTTTACCAAAATTTTTTAATGCTTAACAAAAAATATGACTTAATAAAAAAAGTCGATTTTCAACCAAACAGTTTAATATTCTGAAAAATTTTGGAAGTTTTAGGCAAAAAAAATTAATTTTCTATATAAGAGTGGAATTTTTTAACCGAAAATAAGAATTGTAAAGAAACAAAATTTATTTACGACTAAAAAGTTGAATTTTTAACTGAAATGATGTATTTTTAACAGCAATAAAAATACAATAGTTGATATTTTAAGGGAAAAGCATTTTACTGTGAAAAGACAATTATTTAACAAGATACGTGAATTTTTAACCTGAAAACATTGATTTTCAAATAGTAATCTCAATTCTTAATCACAAATCGAATAGTTACATTCGAAGTAAAGAAAATTAGTTTAAAAAATACAGCAAAATAGTGCACTTTCCAGTCAAAGAGGTGAATTTTTGATTTTTACCTTCGATAAATCAAACCAAAATGACAAGTCCTATAAGAAAATAGTTTAAAGAAATTTTAAAGGATTTTTTAAAAGCTATGATTTCTCATTACGACTTTTCCTCGTATTTTGATTTGCTTGGTTTAAAATTTGAATCCTTAATTTTTTTTTACAGTATTTTCGACAAATAAAACCAAAATTTCAAGTTCTATCAAAAAATGGTTAAAAAAATATTGTAGGACCTGTAGCTGGAATTTTCCCTTTGAACTTTTTTCCGTATCTGATTTTTCCCTCAAAATTGGAATTTTTTCCATTGTATTTTCGACAAGTAAAACAGAAGTAACAAATCCTATCGAAAAAGGTTAAAATACATTTTCTACGCCTTTCTAAAAACTATGATTTCTGTGGGAATTATTTTATTCAAAAAGATAATTCACATCAAGAAATCAAGATTTACTTTATCAAACATTGTGACTGAAACTATATTGACCTTTGCATTTTCCGGGGTTGTTTCTGTAAACTTAATTAAATTAAATTTAATTAAATTCGTTTATTGTACCCAGGCGATACTTTATACAATAGGAGTTTATCCTTGTATAAAGTGACTTATATATTAATATATTATTTATTTAATTTATTTACTGCTAGTTTGCCTGCGCTTAAGCCTATTCCTCTGTATAGAATCCGTTAAAGCATTCCGTTAAAATGTACGTGGTACAGTGTTTCGTTTCTGCGCAGATATATATGATATGATTTGCATCGAAGTGCTTGATCCTTAACTTTCAAGGTCGTTCATTCTCAGTTTTGATACATAATTCATTAGAAAATTATCTGCGAGTTCCTCGAGAACAAAAAACAGACCCGCTTGTAGCTTAAGATAGAAAGAGATATTTGCAGTAGATCGTAACCTAAACAATCGTATAATTTTATCAGATAGGACGAGAAATCCGATCAACTAGATTAGAGGGCATCATTTCTGAGAGACATAAAATGTCTGCAGGATTCAGAAATGGCTTGATGCTGTCTATATTGTTGTATTCATGGATATTCCAAAAGAAAATTTTTATTTGTAGAAGGTGCCTTATTTTGGCGTCTGTGAGTATTGCGTTTCGTAACATGGATATTTTTATTTTTTGAAGAAAAATACTGAGTGATGCCATTGTATTTTTTGTGCGTTTTAGGTTTATTTTCTTCAGTAGATGAGGGGTTTAGGAGACAGAGTTCTTTTTTTTTGCTGGCACTGCTTGCACATGAATCCATCGGGTATGAGCGCACGAGTTGCGGCTCTGAATGCCCTCGTTGGTACCATTAACTAAGTTGTCTTCATTAACACCATTGATATCGCTACTCAAAGCGATCTGTCGGCCTCTTAGATAAGCGTCGATTCCATTGTAATTTAATTTCTTCGTAAAACTCCATAGCTCTTTCCTGTCTTCTCTTTGCTCTTTAGATAGATCACTGACGACATAAATTTTATTTGCTCCGAGTTCCTTTATACCTTTAAATATTTCATATTTCCAGCGTGTAATTAACGTCGGTCTTAAACAACGGCGGATCCAGAAACTAAATTTGGTGGGGGTGATTCGAAAAGTCATGTGGCGACTACTTTGTAATAGCTGCGTGCATGGGTTATATTTGTTGATACTATATGGAATTCAAAAACCTCTGGTGGGGTGACGCCCCTATTGCCCCGCTGTGGATCCGCGATTGGCCTTGAATCGTTATTATTTCCAAGCCTTCTTGCCCTGACAGTGCATGAGTCCGGGATGATTATATTCGCCTTATAAAAAGTCTCCTTCTCATTTAGCATTAAATGACTGTTAAATGTTGTAAGGGATCTCGCAAATTAAGAGATGGGAAGGAGGTGGACGGTCGAGAAAAAGATGAAGTCAAAAAATGGAAGAAACAATGCGTACATAAAAAATGGTTTATTAATCCAAACTTACAGTAGTGAGCATCAAAAGTTAGTCCGAAACCCAGCGGCGAGGCCGAGAGCGACCAGACGGTGATGGTGGGCACCCGGGCGATGAAGCCTAGGTACCAGAGTCGTGATTGGTTTGTCTCAGAGATGAGGCAATAGACGATGGAGGCGTTTTCTGGTTATCGCGATAGCGTTTAGGATACTCCGAAAAGATGGGAAGTCTTTCTGAGCATGAGCGGGTTGAGGTGCCGTGAGCACAAGATTGACATCTTGGGGATGGGATGTTGGGTATTAGAACCAGGGTACTTGCCCTACTGCTTTTCCTAGGCCAGTAGGGCCGTATGGTAGCGGGGCGCTTGTACCTTTGTTACAATGTCAGCAAATCTTCCGCATGCCACTGATGATCAGATTTGGGGCTCGTTCCTTCTCCTGGATCATTTTTATGGCATCTTACGGCAACAAATTTTATTATTACTGTTAAAAAAACTGCAAAAAAAAAATTATGCAAAATCAAAATTAAAAAAAAAATCCTCCTTCGAGTCGACGTGTTGCTTAATCGATATTAACAAAGATTTGTTGTAAAGAAGATTCTAGTTGTGACAAACTATTGTTCGCAGCTTATCATATCGGGCAGATACTTTTTTTACCCTGTCTGATTCAGTTTAAGACTGCGATAAGAAAAAGATTCTTATTTTTGTTGAATATTTTACCCTGGTGGAAAATGTAATTATTTGGCTTGAATTAACTTTTTTGTTGAAGATATATATTTAGACTTTGAATCTTAAGAATATGGCACCCACAATAATGCTATCTAAAAAAATGATTCCCCTACATACGACACCCCTATTTTCCTGAAAAATCGCTACATTTCCCTTGGTTTGAAGTCATTTTGGGTTGTCAAGTCTGAAATCACCTTTACAATTAAATTATGTGTTTCACCTCATACTTCTAAAATGTTTAACTCTTGTTGAAAAGTATGTAATAAAGAAATCAGCATTAAATAATAATTAATATAAAAGCTTAAAAGTCAACACGAAAAAATAGAGTTTTCGACCAGGAAAATCGGGAAACAGCCCTCTACCAACAGATGTTTGTCGACTTGAACACAAATTTAATCCTCTGTCTCTTGTTGCAGTGTTGAGTTTACAGTTCGACTGTTTACCTAATGGCGATCCTATTCCTGTGGATACTCGTACCAGAAGTTCTTGTCTTGATAGAAATTATTCTCCTGAAAGGTCTCTCCCTCCTGCAGAAGCTCCTCTTCGTGTCAGGTCCAGGTCTCCTCCATTCAGACAACATTTGCAACATTACTCTCTCGTATTGGGATTTAAACCTGAAGAATTTAAATTTATCTGGCTTGTTCCCCTAACCAATAAGCACCGGCTTTTCAAAATTCGAAGATACACTTTTCCTGACAATACATCAATTCAGTTGCGAGGACTTGGTCGGAATAACTATAGGTCCGTGTCAAACGAAGAGGTAAATGTTTTGATAACATCGACAGGCGACATCTTCGCAATACTGGAGACTAACCGTTTTCTTCGTGGAATATATGCAGAAAGAAATTACGCTTTCGAACGGGTAAAGTTAAACATAAACAGCGGCGCGATTGAAGATATGACCCCAGAAGAAATCGCGGAAACTCCTTTAGGCACCCGAAATATAATCTCAAGGAATTTCAGAATTATAAATTTAAATGGCACTTATCCACATTATTAATACAATTAAAAAACAAATAAACTAAAATATAATAGTTTGTTTTCATCTGAAGTATGATTAAAATGATGCAAAGTATTGGTAATTACATAACAGAGTCAATGTGTTATAGTTCTCAAGGCTTAGGTCCAAAAATGTTTTAGGAGAAAAATTATTTAAGCTTAAGGTAGAAATAAAAAACTAAATAGTATTGAATTTTCTTCAAGAACGCTGCTTTAAACAGTCTTGAATAAATTAAATTAAAAAATGGTATGTTGTATAACTATAGGGAGATCTACCCCGAGTCATTCATGTCATTTTTTTTACACCTTATATTATTTCGGCACTTTTCAAGACTTTGTGTCAGTTCTACAATTTGGCTTTTCGAGACGATTATGCTGGTTTTTCTTTCAGTGTAAAATTTCTTTGGTTATTCTAAAAGTTAAAAAAAAAGAAAAAATTGCAGGAAAATAAATTCGAAAAAATCAACAAAAAAAAAATCGAAAAAGTCACACTGCACTGTTCAAATACATAACCATATCGAGGAAAAAACATGCAATTGTTAATTTATAGTAACTTTGTTAATTCCTGATGAATTTTTGTCTTCTAATATTACTTCATATGAATAATATTAATTACTTAATTTTACTGATAATTTGTTTAGAAAATTAACAAATTGGTGGCAAATTCTGATTTTAGAATTCGGAATTTTTTAGTTTGAGAATTTATTGCTGCGCTACTGGATTACTTGATATTTTTTGAAGAAAAGTGAACATTCGCCAGTTTTGTACTTTTGGAATTGTCAATGGGGGAAATTTGGTAATATCGACATTTATAGTAGTGCGACTTAATAAATTTAGGATTTATAACAGTGGTGCGAGAACGCGGATATCTCTGGTATGCGCAGTAGTGATTCTGTGTATTTTTAAATTTATGCATGGTGTTACATAACCTAAAAATACAAAGTAATAACTGCTGCGCATGATAGAGATATCCGCTTTCTGACACCACTAATTTATAAATAAATTTGCAGATGACCCACGTTTTAAATTACAGAATTCTAAATTTGGCATTTTTAAAACTAATTGCCGTGTGACTTCATACATTTATAGAGATAAGTGAAGTTCCGTCTTTTTTTTAATTTTAGAATTGCTAACGTGGAAAATTTGGTAATATGGAAATTGGAAATAAATTGGCATATAATACAGTTATAATTTCAAAGTTGGTTTTGCAAATTTACATTCAATCATAAATTGGTTCGTATTTGAACATTCCTTTTCCGATTTGATTCGCATTTTTTGTTTTTATTTCCTAATTGCAAAATTTGCAAAAATTGCAAAAAATTTTGACTGACCAGCTAAAAATTTCTGTACAGGAACCTCCAAGGATCCTTTACATGTTTCTGTACAGGGGTCTGCACACGAACTTGTACAGGTAATCTTGACGGTTCCTATGCAGAAATTTGACGAAGGAAGCTGAGGTTCACCATCATCAAGTCATCACGTTCGTAAACACATTCACCTCTGAGAATGCTTCTATAATGTCAGAAAAGTGAGTAAAGAAATAAGTTCGCGAAAGGTTCTCGCCGTCCAAATGCTGTCGTCTGCTCCACATCAGAGACTAGGAGCAAAGTGACATGCTCACTGACATGCTGTCCGTGCACGAGCACATCGAACTAACTAATAGCATACAACCTGTCGTGCTGCTTCCGCCTGAGCCCTGACGCACACAAGTGTGTCGCTATCTAAACCAGCTGGCAACGTCCTTGAGCAAGTACCGCCGCGGACCGCAGCAATACGAGAGGTTGGACGCCTTTACCACCTTTACCATTTTCGATTCTCTAGACAAAGGGGAGAAGGCAGCAGGTCAGTATCTTCTCTCCGCAGTTTCCGAGTTGAGTGAGTTAACTTGATGCCATAAATGTCGTTAAAGCGTTAAGAGAAATGTTTTTAGTTGGTCTCCTTTCAGAATGTTTAAAGAATTTGTGGCTAGCTGTGGTGTTCATATCTTCTTGTACAATGAAAGGGAAATAGGTTGAACAATCATCCCTTGCAATGCGCCACGCGCAACACTCAGGACTAAACGATGCAATGCTTAAATTGAATATTGAAGGAAAGACGCGCTACTCGGGTGCCGAGAGAACTCGCAACAAAACTGGACGCTATTCAAATCCTCTGTATTGAGGAGCAATTTTTAGCTCCTCAAGAACTCCTCGTCGAGAAAATGGGCATGCATTCTGTTTCGCGAGGAAAGGGACCCTAGGGTTAACAGGCAAGTTTTAAAGTACAAGCGATTGAAGAAACGGTCGCAGTCAAACACTTCCCGAGTGGGAACAACGTCCAGGACTGGATAACTATAGGTCCGTGTCAAACAAAGAGGTAAATGTTTTAACAACATCGACAAGCGACATCTTTGCAATAGTGGAGACTAACCGTTTTCTTTGTGAAATATATGCAGAAAGAAATTACGCTTCCAAACGAGTAAGGTTAAACATAAACTGCGGCGCGATTTAAGATATGACCCCAGAAGAAATTGCGGAAACTCCTTAAGGCACCCGAAATATAATCTCAAGGAATTTTAGAATTATAAATTTAAACGACACTCGTCAACAGCATTAATTTAATTAAAAAAAAATAAACTAAAAAAAATTGTTTGTGATCTGAAGTAGGATTAAAATGATACGAGTAAATGGTAATTACATCAAAGAGTCAATGTGTTGTAGTTCTCAACGCCTATGTCCTTCATCAATGCTTCAACTAGCGAAAAATTCATGTACAGGAACCTCGAAGGATCCTGCACTTGCTCCTATACATGTACCTGTACACGAAACTGTACACGTAATCTTGATGGATCCTGTGCAGGAATTTGGCGAAGGAAACTGTACATGATCCTGCAAAGACACCTGCACCGTCAAGGGAACCTCTGAATGAACCTGTACGGATTCCTGTACAGGTTCCTTTGATAAGAAAATGGAGGCACAGGTTTCTGTACAGTAACGTGTATAGGATTCCTTATAGAAAACTATGAAAGGAAATTTTTGGAAGGATCCTTTACAGAAACACGTATATTTTCCTTCACAGAAATCCATCGCGAAAACTCATGCCGCTTACAGCTATAAAGTTGTCTTTCTTTTATATCCTTGAAAATTCAACTCACCATCGAGGGAGCACTAGCGAACCCTCGTGGATTAGTTCCTACGCAGATTCATGTATAGGATGATATGAACCCACACCTCAATTGGCTCCGTGAAGGAACCTGCACAGGATCATTCAAAAGGTTACCTCGCATACAGGTTTCCTGTACTGGAGCCGTTAAGATTACCTGTAGAGGTTCGTGTGCAGTTTCGTGTACAGAGACATGTGCAGGATCCTCCGAGGTCCCTGTACAGGAATTTTTAGCGGACCAAATTAAATTAAAAAATTTTATATTGTATAACTAGAGGGCGATCTACCCCAAGTCATTTCTCGTGTATAAATTTCCCCATCTTTCCCTATTTGAAGTTTGGTTTCGATGGGGTCCTATCAGAATATCTAGTCTAGAAAAAACTTGCTGGGGCCTCTATCAGAATATCTAGTCCAGTAAAAACTAGCCGTGTTCTCTATCAGAATATCTACACACTAGATAAAAAACGGGTTGTGGCCGCTATCACAATATCTAGTCTAAAAAAACTGATTTTCTTTTTTTCGTTCTCAAATACTTGGGAAAAAACTGTCAAGCCTGGATTTAGTGATCCTCCATTTAATGTTTCCGAGAATTGACGCCGCGCTGTGGGGGTTGGTGAAAGGAGTTGGTTTTGAATTATAATCCGTTTGTTAGAAAATTATTGTAGAGATGAAAAGAATAATCTCAGCAGAAAATAAAAAACTATTTTTGTGAGTAGAGTTGTGTATAGCAATTTATAAGAAATTTATTTATTTATTATTAATTTAGTGTATTAGGTTCTGTTATTATATAATTTTAAATATTATCTGATTATTTATTTAGTAAGAAATATTATTCTTGAGATGAAAAGAAAAATTTTCTATATTAAAAAATGCCCCTGAATCCGAAAATCAAGTTTTTACGATGGCGTCTGTCTGTCTGTCCGGCCGTCCGTCCGTAAACACGATAACTCTCGAAAAAATGAATGGATCAAATCGATCTTTGGCACGCTTTTTTTAGGCCCTGAAAGAAAGGACGAGATTGTTAACCAGCCATTTTTGATCAAAATTCAAAAAGAGAGCGCATTTTGAAAATTTTTGAGTCCACTTTTTTCTGAATTTGAAAATTCTATGTACGGATGTTTATAGTATTAAAAATGTGGAATAATTTTTCCAAATGACTTTTTCCGAAAAAAAGAAAATTTTCAGAGTTATATAAAAAATAAAATCAAAATTCTAATCCAAACAATGCAGGATATGAAAAAAATTTAGGAAAAGAAAAACATTGAGTTTTGAAAGCCCTTCAAGATTATCATAACAACTTTTTGAGTTTATTGAAAAATCAAAAATTTAAATTTAGATTGCACAAAACATGATGAAAAATAAAAAAATGCTACCTAATTTGCTACCAACAAGGGTGTCTTTTCAAGAAAATACTAAATAGAAAACTTATCCAACATACAGGATACTGACTTAATCAAACATGTATCAATTAAATTTCGAGACAAAACAAAATTTTTACAAACAAAAAAAAAGAATAGTTTTGCTCACTATTTCTGTAAAATGGCATTATATTCCGCTCTAATCTAGGAAAAATGTGCTCCAAAAGGAATCTTTTGTGGTGAAAATAAAAAATTTTTAAATACAGAAATGGGAAACTTAAAAAAACTACGATTTTTCCTAATGCTAGAAAAAAACATGCCGGAATTTCCAGTGAATCCTCATCAATTCAGCATGAATTTTTTCAATTCTTCAGAATTTTCTTGAATTTCTTTCAGTTTTCCTAAAATTCTTTTTGAATTCTTCAAAAATCACTAAATTTTTCTGAACTCTGATTTTTTTATAGATTTTTTCAATCTGCTCATTTCCAATCAATCTAACCTCACATCCTAAGCCATCAATTTAGACAAAAAAATACCCTTTTTTAATTAATTTTTCTTTCTGAAAAAGATCTCCTTTGGCTGCGATGAGAAACGAACCACAGAAATTCCGAATGCCGGTCGGGTGTTTTCTGAAAAATGATTCTTCTCTCGATTTCTCTAGTAGCTTAATGGAAAAGCACCCGACCGGCAAACGAAAGTTATGTGGTTCGTTTCTCAGCGTAGCGAAAGGAGAAGATCTTTTTTCAGACAAAAATTAATTAAAAAAGGGGATTTCTTTATCAATAGAGGAAACCTGCATCATGCAGAATCAATGTAAACCAAAAGATCGGGTTTTTGGTTCAAAAGCTGGTTGGTCTCAGCAGAAAATAAAATAGTATTTTGTTCTAATTGCAATATTAGTTGATTTGTGTATAACGAAATTTGTTGGTACATTTTCATTGTCTATTTGAAAATGTATGCTTTGCTTTAAAGGCTAACATTTATTCAGAAATTAAATCTATGACCTTCGAGAAATAACCGTTTAAAAAATTAACTATGGTGTTGAATTTGCCTTTGTTGAACTTACTTTGATGAACGATTAAAAAAATTTCCGCTTTCAAAGTATAAGGTTTTCCCAGCAAAAACATATTTTTAAGTCTGTCCTCCTATTCATAGACAAGTTTAGAAAATTTTTAATTGTATTAGGAATACGAACAAATATGACGCAATTACTGAGTAATAATGAAAATTTATTGGTCATAAAATGGACATTTCTGCGAAGCTATACGAATACATAATTCGTCTCTTGCGTTCACTATTTATCTTTTAAATATGTTAATATTACCACAACATTTTTTATGATAACTCAGTGTATTACGTAATAATACTTATTCGTGTCCTTAGGCTACATTTAATGAGTTGAATTCGCTTTCAATTTTATGAATCTTAATCATTTTTTGTACAATTTTCTAGATTTGGCGATGAGTTGAACGCAATAATTCACAAACTAATGACTATGACACGAAAATGTTAACTTCGATTATAGTATACCCTGAAATTTAACTATTTTCTGTAAGAAAATTCTTTAATCTGATTGACAGCAGATGATATGAAAGTTTTCTGGCTTGACAAAATAATCAACAAAAATCCTCAGAAAAATCACACTTTTCACAAGAAGGGTTGTTTCCAATTCTCACGTTGTTCAAGTGGGTTTGTTTACAAGGGACGTTAGATTGGTTTCAGTCCCCGATTTTTTTGTAACTTTGCAGAAGATTAGGGAACCTTCAGTCACTACATAAGTAGTAAAAAATTTTGGCGAAAAATCATATTCAGGGGTAGAAACCAGTCCTTGTTTCCATAAAACCGTGAAAAATATTTAAAGCTTTATTTCTTACAACAATTTTTCACTTGTCTACTTACTTTGCTGTATTCTTTGCTGTATAAACCCATAACATCTTAAAAACCGACTCTAAATATTTTCCGAGGGAAACACATTTTTTTTTAATTTTAAACATTTCTTTGAAAATGAACTCGTGAATCGTTTGACTATGTATTCAAGGCTTTTAGAAAGCTTGAGTACCTGCATATCATGAAAAACAACCGCTTATATGCTAAAAAGCCCCTTAATATGTTCTAATGCGTTCCTTTTTTTCTCAAAATGAGGCTATAAGCAGTGACTGTCTCCAAACTGTTACATTTACAGTAGCACTATACTTACAAGAATAACTGTAACTATTTCTTTAAAATTGTCAAAACTACCCCTCCTTTCAAATTTATATGCCAACCTTTCCCCTTCGTTTACGTACTTATTTTCGCTAGTGTTAGCTTTTCAATGTGGTGAACTTTAAGGAAACGGATATTACGGAGACCCTTTTCTTAAAATTGAAAACATAGTACAATTAAGATTTGTCAACATCGATATGATTTAAACTTTAAATATAAAGAAGAAGCAGTTACGTACTGGAAAAGTGGAAACATAGAACGATTGTCTTTATCATCTGTTCAGCAAAAATTTTTAAAAGTACTTTCAGAGCAACCAATTTTCAAGGGTAAGGAACCAGTGTAAAGTGTGAGTGAAAAGTATTCTAAGTTGTGTCGTGTTGCAAAATTTACTTTAGAAAGTTTTAAAGATGCAATTGAGTCTCAACTAATTTTGCATGATACTGATATTCGAAGATCGGTTCTTCAAGCCAAAGAAGAATTAAAAATTCCCTGGTTTAAAGTGCCGCACTGATGGGTTTGGCAATTCAAAAAGAAACATATTATTGTGTTACGAAAATAATGAAGGTCCTCACAAATGCTTCTGTTAACCAGAAAGAAAATTTAAAACCAAAAGGTGAGGGATTCTTAAAAGAAATGAAACCAAAAATATTGTAGTATGAATCACACTAGGAGCCCATTAACTTTTCGCGGAGAAAAGACAGTTGAAACCGTCACCGAGTTTGTATCCTTTATGAACCATAGCTATACTATATAACCCACCATATCTGCAGACGGAAAATTGTTACCATATTTTATTCTTCGTTCTCTAAGAAGCAAGTGGAAAGTTTGCCTCAACTGCTGAAAAGGCCTGCTTCGTTTTAGGAATGTTTACATTTCAGTTTCTCAATCTGAGAAATTGCCTTCTGAACTTCTACAAGACTGGCTTCAGGAGGTATTTTTCCCTAAAGTTGGAGTGTGTTACTATTAGACTTACGATTGATGACCATTTCTGCAGAAACGACGGGTAACATTCAACCACTGGTATGTTTAGTTTGTTTTAAAAAAATAAAAAGGTTAGGCGTGTTTTGGTGTGCTTCGCGATTTTTTGATACCGAAAAATTGGATCAAACAATCTGCATTAAATCTTCCGTGGAAAATAAAATTGAGTACTCCAAGGCACTTGCAATGCTGACTGTGGCACTTTAGAAAAGGCCGAGAGGCCCGTTCTGGACGCTTCAATATGTTAACAACCGCTGAAAACGCTCAAGCGCTGAAGAAAATTGTAGTAGAGAATCGTCGAATCACTATCAGAGAAGTTTCTGAAGATGTCGGCATATCGGTTGGCTCATGCCATGCATTTTTTACAGATATTTTGCGTCTGAAACGTGCAGCAGTAAAAGTTGTTCCGAAATAGCTGAATATCGACCAAAAAGAACCGTCGCAGGAACATCGCTCAGGAGTTGCTGATTGACGTCAATGACGATCCAGATTTGCTTAAAAGGGTCATTACTGGTGATGACACATGGGTATATGGTTATGACGTCGAAACTAAGGTTCGGTCAACTGTGAAGGTTTTGCTCACTGTTTTCTTCGATTACAATGGCGTGGTGTATCATGAGTTCTTGCCAGAAGGTCGCAAGGTCAATAAGGAATATTACCTTGGAGTTATGCGCCATTTGCGTGAAGCATTACAAAAAAATGCCCGGATTTGTTGTGAAACAATTCGTGGCTTTTTCATCACGATAATGCACCTGCTAACACATCACTGCTTTTTGCGAAATTATTTGGCCAAAAATAACACTATAATCATGCCTCAGTCACCGTATTCACCGGACATGACTCCCTGCGAATTTTTCCTGTTCCCAAAACTGAAAATACCCATGAAAGAACGACCAAATCGCTAAAAGGGCTCAATGCCATACCAAAAAGCGTATATCAAAAGTGCTTCGAGGATTGGAAAAAGCGCTGACACAAAAGTAATATATCTAAGGGGGATTAGTTTGAAGGCGACACGATAGATGTTGAGCCATAATTGAACATTCTTCGACAAAAATAAAGTCACCTTTTCGAACAAACCTCGTATGGATTGGACGTCGAATATGGAAATGACTTATAACAAAGTTCTCTGATATAGTTCTGCTTTTACGTTATGACATTAAATTGCATGCACGAAATGATATTATAAAACTTCTTTCCCTGACTCGCAATCAGTTATTATCACCCAGGTTTGTTAGCTTATTTAAATAATCATAGTATAAAAGCGGATACCCACCTCCATTTAAAAATCGCCGCTGAAAGAAGATGCGCTTGAAGTCGCCTGCAGCCTATGTTAGTGGTAGGTATTGTATTGTTTATTTTTTTAATGCTGCAAAAAAATGGTTGCAGTTATTCCGTGACCTTCTCACGGAAAATTTAATGTAGAATCTGAATTGCATTAAATTAAATGTTCATCTTACTTTTTTTAAAGTTTTTATTGCATGATACAGAAGGGATACTATGTGGATACTATAAGGATACGCTGTCATGTATCTTTTACGTTCATTTGGTCCCCCAGGGGAAGACAGTATCACCGAGTATTGGCTCTCTTAAAAATTACGGCTTATTGTAAAATTCTGGATCTAAAGCTTGTTGTTCAACTCAAATACAAAGAGTCTTTGGGACATTGACATCAAGGTCAAGGTCAGAGGAACATCTCAAAGACAAATCGTTTTTTTAACAGTAACGCCGAGGTAGTAGAGTTAATACCCGGTGCTACTGAATTCAGCGGGCCTTATCTCGGAACCCGGGGGTTTTGGGCTTGGCGCCCACGGAGACATTCGTTCAGGATGCCGAGGCACGTAAGATATAACAAATTCAGCCGAATTAACGAAAATACTTTTTCAAGCAGTGTCAATAGCCAAGCAAGTGGAGTTAACATCCGGCGATACTGACTTCAGCAGCCCGGCTTAAAATTCCGAATAGGATTCGATAGATCCAGATTTTTATCAGTTTCTATCCGGAAACTTACACGGTATTTGTGTCCTTTTATTTATCCGATTCTATCTGGCAATCGGCCGGTCTATAATATTTATTCGATCTGTTTTTGTATCTGTGTCTGTACGGAATTTTTTCGATCCACATATTATCCTGCTCGCTTCTTTCTCGGGTTCTATTTGAAAATTTATATGGTATTTGTGTCCTACTTTTCATCCGGTTCTATCTGGCACTTGAACAGTGCATATAATTTTTTCTCGATTTTTCTTTTTATTCGTATCCATACTGAAATTTCATCGGTCCATAAAGACCCCTATCCGGATTTTTGTCGGGTTCCATCTGGATGCTTATATGGTGTCAGAAATTTGGCTTATATGGTTTTTATCCGTCTCTATGCAGAATATTTCCGCTCCCATACTTGACTACTCGGCAATTTATCGGGCCTTTTCCTAATTTTTCAAGGTAAAAAGTTATTTCTTAACTTATTGTTATATAATTTTAATTTTGTATAATTGTTAAGTAAGAAATTCGCCAATAGGGTATCTTACACATATAATCAAACGCTTAAACGCTTTTAAGAATCACACTTGCTGAAGATTCGACCCCTATCTAAAATATGTAAACTTGTACTGTACGGCGCGCTCTAACTCATTTCACTATTGGTGCACTGAGATGTTGGTTACAAAATCTCGGCTATGATTATAGTTAGTAGTTCTAAGGCAAATTAAAAATTTTCGAGAGTCTTTAATAATAAAAATGTTTTTAAGAAGAATTAAAAAATAAATTGTACTTATTAAAAAGCGGCTTATTATTCTTTTTTCTTTAAATGCTTCAAACGTTTATGAACTATCACAAGGTAATAAACAATCAAGAAGAGTGAAGTGCAAAAATGCTTTAATAACGCCAGTGTCAAAAAAGCTATTTTCTGTATTACAAAAACCTCCATGAAACGCGCAATTGAATCTTCGAAAAACAGAACCGAGCGAGCGCTTGGCCTAGTAGGAAAAGAAGGGGAAAGCGCGACAGGTGAAGGAATTTGATCTTCGCGAGTCAAAATTTGAATACGTCTTTTAAAACCTAAATCGCAATATTTTCGAAACTAAAAGAGATTTTTTAAATCAAATTTGGACGATTAACTCTTCTTGACTTAACTAAACCTTCGAGACAAACAAAAACGAGAAAACAACATATAATTAATAATTAATTAATGATACGTATTGCTATTGAGATTTGTGCTAAAAGAAAAGAATATGCCATAATAATCAATAAAAAAAGATTAAATTATTAGAAAAACTTTTTCACTCTTTAAGAAAAACAATTACCCTTAAAATTTTACAAAATCCTGACATTTTAGCACAAATCTTAATAGGAATACTTATGATTAATTTATTATAAAGTATATGTTGTGTTTCGTTTTTGTTTTCTCGAAGGCTTGGTTAAGGTAAGAAGAGTTAACCCTCCAACTTTTATTGAGAAATCTCTTTTAGTTTCGAAAATATTGCGAGTTAGGTTTAAAAAAACGTATTAAAATGTTGACTTTTAGAGCACGAATCTTTCGTTCTGTGCCGTTATCCCCTCCCCTTCCTGCTAGACCAAGCGCTCGCTCAGTTCTGCTTTCCGAGGATTCCATTTTCTATTTGCGATGTTTTTTTCAAAGCCTGATGGTTTCAGATAGGAAGCAGTTTTCGTATTTAGGCGAAAACAGTCTTCTAATTAATGTTTCGACATAGTTCCAGTTCGGGCCGCATAAGATTTCGTCGGGGGAATAATTCAATTTTTTTTCAGTGTTCGCTTCGAAGCCGGATAGATCCACATAACAAACGGTTCTTGGACTTTGAAGAAAAGAGTTTTCTAACCTAAATTCCGACAAAATCCCGGATAAGGCCCGATAAAATGCTATTTTCCATATGTCATCCGGATGAAAATCCGGATGGAGTCGCTAGTATTCCGCTTAAGGGTTTACAGACCGAAAAAGGTCCAGATAGTGACGGACTAAAACCCGGATTGGGCTACCCGAACCTTTACCCGGGAAGCGGGGAGTTTGGGCTTTGCGCCCATGGAGACATTTGCTCATGACGCTGAGATACAAAACATATAACAAATACAACCAAATTAAATGAAATCACAGGCAGAAAAAAATAAAAAAATAATAAGTTCATTATCTTGTCAAAATTTACCTTAGCAACAGTAACCCATTTATCTTTATGCTTTAAAACAAATACTGTCTTTTAGATAATGATTAGCTTGATACTAAGATTTGAGAAGTGAAGCACCAAAAGGTTTTCGAAATGTTAGAATATAAGAATACACAGTTTTAAATTTTATGAGATGGGAAACTAGACAAGGAACATTTTCTTTTTCACTCGTCGTACACAGAAAATTGTTATCCTATTTTTTCACTTTTTCAATGCGGAGTTCTTGACGAACACATTCCTATATCATATTATCAAATTTTTATATCTGAAACCCTATCGCAGGAAATATTTTCTATTCATCCTCTAAAGTTTCATTTTTGACCCTCATCCCGTTATACTCATGTTTTCATATAAATCGCGATATCAGCGTTAACGAATCATGGTAATTCAAATGTTTTTCTAGAAACTAACTGATGAAATGTTAATGTATTAGAAAGACAAGCTTGAGGCCTATATTTTATGAGATAACGACTCTATGATATACGTATTGTATATAACCCAAAGAAGCACTAGATTATAAACTAGATAAGTTGCCACTAAGATTCTTCATTAATATTTAATCAGTTTTTTTTAATTAGAAAAGATGATGATTGTTCGTCCTCTAGTATTATTCTTGGCGGTTATCCTAAATTATATTGGTAAATACAATAATAGAATCTATCTGCATATAATTGTAAGTATACCTTTTAATCTCCATTGTCAACCGAATAGTTTGATACAATAGTTTGAGCCGGAACGTTAAAAAGTTCCACGAAAAGTGTTCTACTAAAAGTCCATCTGGGAATACAAAATGGAAGTTCCAAATGGAAATTCTAGAAACATTCCTACAAATAAATTTTGGACTAAGTTTTACTTCTGGTGTTGAACTGCGCTCTCAGAAATCACACTCTGGACGTCATTCATTGCACCAGATATGCGAAAAACATCTACTTTTAGAAAATGACGCTATTGAACTAATTCCCCAGATGTAGAAAACATCATCTTCTTCGGGGAAGTCTGGTTTTTATACTACCTTTGGGTCCTAAAACATTAAATGCAGCTCAAGGTTCATTTAACGGCGTTCATTCAAGAAAATGTTGATGGGACAAATCGAGAGACAAATCGATTTATATCAAGTTTAAAAATACTCTATGACTTTTAAATGGGGAAATTTGTAAAGGTGTGTACAGTTTAGAAAAGAAAAAAATACTTCATTTTAGAAAAGCACCAATATTGAAAGCACCCAAGTTTTTATTTGGATGCAGAGATTTTTTCCTGCGATTATTATACAAAAACTTTTGTGATTTTCGGAATGATCAATATGTATACGGGATACATTTTCTTCATAAAGATAACTCAAAATTAAAAATGAAGATTGACTTCATCAATATTATTACAATATTGATAAATCTTTCAGATTTTGAACAAAAATGTCTCTGTCCCCGCTGGCATCTGAACCCAGGATCTTCAGATTTCCGGTCTGATGCTCTTACCAACTGAGCTATGGAGAGACGAGAAAATTTTCTCCACAACAAGCTGGATGACGATGTCATTCTTTATACTTGCAAGATTCTCACCTTGCGAACC
This sequence comes from Druon quercuslanigerum, assembly GCA_010014905.2. Lineage (NCBI taxonomy): Eukaryota > Metazoa > Arthropoda > Insecta > Hymenoptera > Cynipidae > Druon > Druon quercuslanigerum. The sequence goes on along the minus strand of JAAAKG020027821.1, from coordinate 2,116 downwards.
CGAAAAAGTGCACTTTTTTAAGGATTTTTTTTTGAAAAAACGATTAAAGATAAAAAGCTAAAAAATTTTTGTGGATATAAAAACACTTTTATTTAGAGAATACAATTTTTCAAACTGAATGAATAAAAAAAAGGAGGGAGGGGGCGTCCATCAATGGCGGCATGTCGGCGACGAGGTGTCCCGCCACCGGAAGTGATTCCGTCAAAACCCGTGATCCGAAATACAAAATCCAAACACATTCTTAATCTGTACCGTATTATCTATTAAATGAACTACGATCAGGAAAAAAAAAGATTTTCGCATTTTTTTGTTTACGTATTATTTTTTTAAATAAAAAATTTTCAATATTTTCGGCTGATCGTAGTTCGTTTATTAGAAAAAAACCCTAAGGAACATTTTGAAAAAATTTCGATAATGATTGGTTCATTCCAGCGTCTTCAATCACTTCCGTTAGGTCCGAAAATGTTGTTATGAGAAAAACGCGTTTAAAGTTTTGGCTTCAAAAATCAATGAAAAAACATCGTAAAAATGATGAAATGGCATGAAAATGTATATTTCAGAATTTTTAAAAAGTTACCTCAGCCGGCTTGTGCTCGCCACTGCTCTATGTAACGGCTTGTAACTTTTGTAATTTTTCAAATTTTGATCTAAAATTTCTGGAGCACAATCTTGAAACATATATCCACACGATAAGGCAATAAAAAAAATCGTTTTTCCCCCAAAAATGTGAGAACCTGCCTTAATATCTAAAATTAATATTTTATTTGTGTATGTTTATAGCAAGATTTATCATTCTCACATTAAATATAAAATACCTTCTCACATTGCAGAATTTAGACATTCTTTCTCATTTATATATTGGTATGTATATATGTGTATATGATAATATGATACAATGGTATTTCATATTATATATAAAAGGTGGAAAGGCAAACGCGAGTAACGGACAAAATGCAAATTGTGAAGTTGTGCCACAAAGCGGTTAAAAAATGTTGCTACAGGCGAGAAATTGGTAACTTGTTTTGTCTTTTTAAGGCTCACCGTGAAGAATACGCCTTCTATTAAATACCTTATAGAAACTTATACAAATAGGCTAAAGGATATATAGAACCATATAGAGCCATATGAAGTTTCGATATGGCTCTATATATCCTTTTGTCCATTTTTATAGGTTTCTATAAGACATTTAATGGAGGGCGGTGAACTTTAAAAGTCAAATCAAGTAAACCAATTGTGGCAAGAAAATTGGAGTATAATTTTAATCCCTGATGATAGAATCTCGTCGCACTTTGGAAACCACGTGGTGATTTAAGTTTGGGAAGGAAGATACGAAAAAATGTTTACGCAACAGTATATTTTAATTAAAAATAATAATTATTCTCGCACTAAGTGGGGGTTTTAAACTAATTACGTAAAGCAGGTTGATTTTGATTGCAAGTCTCGATTTTATTTGCGAAATTCGAAGAGACGACGCGACGTGAGTGCTAGGAGCATTCTCGTGCCAGGCGCTAAACTGAAAATTACTGAGTGTCTATGCTGACGCCAGCCGCAGTAGGCGCTATATATGGCGGTTAATTTGAAAGTGTACAGGCTAAATATTGTCTGAAAATACAGAAGTTTTTGAAAATTATATCATTTCTGCGGTTTCTCATAGCAAAATCGCTAACACTTTCATTTAAAAAGTTCATTCATTCGGAAAAATTTAATATTTTTATAAAAAGGAATTTAAAAAAGCTCCTTATTTTATCCACTGATCTAATATATCTTTAAATTATACTTTTCAAATAATAATTCATATAGACCCATAATTGCGTCTTTGATAATGACACGGCTCTTTAAAAAATATGTAATTTATACGAAAAAATTAACCTGACAAGTGCCTGGCTGGCTCTCGACCATGGGAGATAACCAGGGCAGTGATGCCAGTCGGGGCCGCCTGCGCGCGCATCATTTTGACTTATCACAGGAGAAATTCTTCCATTGGTCAAATTTTTACGCGCGCGATTCAAAATCAAATTAATTTATAATCCTTAAAATAAAATACTTTACATTTCAGTAACAAATTTTTAAGCTAACACATGTTTCAAACTGAGTGATGTAAAATTAATTGGGTATG
>JAAAKG020027810.1:0-19822 GCA_010014905.2 Druon quercuslanigerum | reverse complement strand
GTGTAGAGTTTAATGTGTAGAGTTGACCACCATCATTTAAACTCTACACGCAATGTGTAGAGTTGCACAAAGTGTAGTATCGATATGTGTAGTATTGATACCCAGCCAGCTTTAACAAAATTCATCTCTTCTGAAGCAAGTGCATGATTTTCTGCATCTGTTTCTTAAAAAATTCATCTTGATGAAAATGCACCGTTATGGATAAAAATGCACCAATTTTGTTGAATATGCTTATTTATATTAAAAATGTATCTATTTGGTTCAAAGTCCGTCTATTTGTTTCAAAATAAAAATGGTTAAAAACTCATCTATTTCGTTGAAGATACATCTATTTTATAGAAAATTCAAATATTTTCTTGAGACTGCACCATTTTGGTTAAAATTTCATATATTTTGCTGATAATTATTGTAGATGAAAATTCATCTATTTAGTCACATGCCCATTTTGTTGGAAATACATCTTTTTCCTTGAAAATGCATAATTTTGGGTAAAAACTCATCTGTTTCCTTAAAAATTCATCTTGTTTGTTGAAAATGCATCATTATGGTTAAAAATTCAAATATTTAGCTAAACATTACTTTTTTTAACCGAAAATTATACTATTTTTTAAAATATAAAGTTTTATTTTTCAGTTGAAAATGGAACTCTTTTGTTTAAAATTTACTTTTGGCCCTGAATTTTTTCCACACATTTTATACATTAAACCCCATTAAAATCTATTCAACAGATAAAAATATTGTCAAACAATTAAAAATTGATAAAATAAGCAGTCATAAGAACTGTTATAAGAACAAGCTTATTTTTTAAGATGTTTAGAATATTTAACAAAAATACATTGTTCATAAGGCCAAAAATAAATAATGTCTCGTCGTACAAAAAAATACCACTAGAGTGAAAATTTTTTATTTTGTGCCGTGGATTATTAAAAAATTAAGAAAAGATCGCTTTTTCTTATTAAGCTTTTTGTCAATAACAATAGTTATAAACAATAACGCGCAGGTATAGAAAATGCTGCCCAAGATAATTATATTGTTTATGGAAAAATTAAGAATATAAAAAAGATAATCACTAACAACTTAAAAATTGTTGATTTTATGGAAGGGTATCTTTATAAAAAATACATTCTTTATAAGGCCATTATTATTTTATGCCATAGATTATTCAGAAAAGTAGGAAAAATCCATTTTTATAATTGAGCGTTTTTAATAATAACAATAGTTATGAACAATAAGGTTCAGATATCGAAAATGCTACCGTAGATAATTACATTCTTTATGGTAAAATTAAGAATATAAAAAAAATGTAATCGCTAATTACTTTAAAATTGTGGCTTTTAGGGGAGCGCATATTTATAAAAAATGAATTGTTTATAAGGTTGTGCATAAATATATATATAATAATATATATAATAAATATATATATAATCGCTCTACGTATGCGAAAATATTACAAGAGTGAAACTGTAATCATGTGTAAAGGATTCACAAAAAAAATATAAGTCGATTGTGGTTATTGAGGGTTATTATTCATATTGAATGTTATAAATAATTTACCAAAAGAAATCAGGAACAACAAATTATATTAATAATTCTAAATAAAGCTTCCAAAACAATTTGAACCAATTTTATGACACTGGTTGATTCTCAAGAATAGGAACTTTTTAACAACAATTTAAGGAGCGAAATTTTTATTTGATTGGAAGATTTCTTATTCCCTTTCAGGAGATTCAATAGATTAAAAAATATGGCGAATATGGCAATTTAAAAAAAAAATCAATTGTTTATAACGCTGTACATTGCAAACGGTTCGTCGTACGAAAAAAGTGCAAGACACAAAAAAGTTTTATATTCACTTATTCATGATAAAAACGATTTTATGAATTTTTTTGTGAATAAATAATAAAATTGATTATAAAAAATTATTTAATCAAAAATTAATACATATTTCGAAAACCTATTCAATATATTCGTAATCAGAGGCCTTTTTTGACATTTTAAAAAATAGTAATCTCGGGGATCTAATAGTGCATACAGAATTGTTAGTGGCTACCGGATTAAAAAGAAAAACGATATTTAGAAATCCCTTTTTCCTTCCACTTTTCGTAATTCTTTTTCTTTGCAAGTTAATTTCAGCCAAGTCGACAGAGTACTCGAAGAATAAACTTCTGGTCGGTCCGATGAATGTGTGCATTCGTACCAGTCTGTGTAGATACACTTTGAAAGTTTAATTAGTTTTTAGAATGTATAGAACAGGGAGGAAGTGGAAGGAAAATTCTTAGGGAAACGAAGGGTGCGAGCGAGATAGCACAGTTAACTTTAGTGCAACTTGTAGTCTTGGGACAATTTCAACCTAGAAGTTTTTCAATTTTCTTGGCTTACCCGGCTCACAGTGAAAAGCTCAAGACTCTCTTGATTCTCCTGTCGTTATCCTTGTTGAATTGTTTATAGTTATTGTAAAAATGCTCCCCTCGTATTTCAAAAAGGCCATAGATAATTTAGCTTTTTGGTAGAAAATTCATCTTTTAGGTTGGAAATTCATCTATTCTGGAATTAAAGATTCAATAATTTTTGTAAAAAATAAATTTCTTATTTTTTTGTTGAAGGGTCATCTTTTTTTTGTTAAAAACTTTACTTTTTCCTGAAAATCCATTTTGTAAACAGTGTTCTAGAAAATGTTAATTATTTGGCAGGAAAATTAATTTTTTGGTAGAAAATCATTTGTGAGAATTCAGTGAAATTCAGCTCAAATTGAAAAGCTCACCATTTTCCCCATTTGATAGAAAATTCGTCTTTTGAGTTAAAAATTCAAAAATCTGGTTAAAAATTGATCTATTCTGGATTAAAAATCCAATTATTATATATATTTTTTGTCGAAAATTTTACTATTTCCTGAAAATCCATTTTGTAAAACATTTTCTAGAATATTCAAATAATTTGGTAGAAAATGCAATTAACTTTTGTAGAAAATTTAATTTTTTGGTAGAAAATCACTTTTGAGAATTCAGTGAAATTTAGCTCACTGAGAAAAGCTCACCATTTTCCCCATTTTGATTTGTTGAAAATTTTACTATTTCCTGAAAATCCATTTTGTAAACAGTATTCTAGAAAATTCAAATAATTTGGCAGAAAATTTAAACAATTTGTTAGAAAATTTAATTTTTTAGTAGAGAATCACTTTCGAAAATTCAGTGAAATTCAGCTCAAAGTGAAAAGCTCACCATTTTCCCGATTTGGTAGAAAATTCATCTTTTAGGTTAAAAATTTATAAATCTGGTTGAAAATAGATCTATTCTGGATTAAAATTTCAATTATTTTTGTAAAAAATAGATTTCCTATTTTTTGTTGAAAAATTATCTTTTTTTTTTGTTGAAAATTTTACTTTTTCCTGAAAATCCATTTTAGAAACAGTTTTCTAGAAAATTCGAATAATTTGGTAGAAAATTAAATTTGTTGGTAGAAAATAACTTTTGAGAATTTAGTGAAATTCAGGTCAAAGTGAAAAGCTCACTATTTTCCCGATTTGGTAGAAAGTTCATCTTTTAGGTTAAAAATTTATAGATCTGGTTGAAAATTGATCTATTCTAGATTAAAAATTCAATTATTTTTGTAAAAAAATAAATTTTATATTTTTTATTGAAAAGTTATCTTTTTTTTGTTGAAAATTTTACTATTTATCGAAAATGTATTTTGTAAACAGTTCAGTGAAATTTAGCTGACAGTGAAAAGCTCACCATTTTCCCGATTCTTTTGTCGTTATCCTTGCAAACTTTTTGATTTTTATTTTAATAATGCTGCCCTCGTATTTAAAAAAGCTATCGATAATTTAGCTTTTTGGTAGAAAGTTCATCTTTTAGCTTGGAAATTAATCTATTTTGGATTAAAAATTAAATCATTTTTGTAAAAAATAAATTTCTTATTTTTTTTAAAAAAGTTATATTTTTTTTGTTGAAAATTTTACTATTTCCTGAAAATCCATTTTGCAAACAGTTTTCTAGAAAATTTGATTAAATTGGTGGAAACTTTAATTAATTTGGTAGAAAATTAATTTTTTTTGTGGAAAATAACTTTTGAGAATTCAGTGAAATTCACCTCACAGTGAAAAGCTCACAATTTTCCCGATTTGGTAGAAAATTCATCTTTTAGGTTAAAAACTCAAAAATGTGGTTAAAAATTGATCTATTCTGGATTAAAAATCCAATTATTTTTGTAAAAATATACGTTTCCTATTTTTGGTTGAAAAGTTATCTTTTTTTGTTGAAATTTATACTATTTTCTAACAATGCTTTCTGTAAAAAGTTTTATAGAAAATTCAAATAATTTAGTAGAAAATGTAATTAATTTGGTAGAAAATTTAATTTTTTGGTAGAAAATCACATTCGAAAATTCAGTGAAATTGAGATCAAAGTCAAAAGCTCACCATTTTCCCGATTTGGTAAAAAATTCCTCTTTCAGGTTGAACATTCCAAAATCTGGTTGAAAATTGACCTATTCTGGATTAAAAATTCAATTATTTTTCTAAAAAAATAAATTTCCTATTTTTTGTTGGAAAATTATCTTTTCTTGTTGAAATTTATACTATTTTCTAAAAATTCTTTCTGTAAATAGTTTTATAGAAAACTCAAATAATTTAGTAGAAAATGTAATTAATTTGGTAGAAAATTTATTTTTTGGTCGAAAATCACTTTTGAGAATTTAGTGAAATTCAGCTCAAAGTGAAAGGCTCACCATTTTCCCGATTCTTTTGTCGTTATCCTTGCAAACTTTTTGATTGTTATTTTAATTTATAGCTAATTAAGTCTTTTGGTAGAAAGTTCATCTTTTAGCTTGGAAATTTATCTATTTTGGATTAAAAATTCAATCATTTTTGCAAAAAATAAATTTTCTTATTTTTTGGTTGAAAAGTTCTATTTTAGTGTCGAAAATTTGACTATTTTCTGAAACTCCATTTTGTAAACAGTTTTCTAGAAAATTTAAATAATTTGGTAGATAATGTAATTAATTTGGCAGAAAATTTAATTTTTTGGTAGAAAATCACTTTTGAGAATTCAGTGAATTTCAGCTTAAAGTGAAAAGCTCACCACTTTCCCCATTTGGTAGAAAATTCATCTTTTAGATGAAAAATTCATCTACTCTGGAATTAAAGATTCAATAATTTTTGGAAAAAATAAATTCACTATTTTTTTGTTGAAAAGTTATATTTTTTTGTTGAAAATTTGACTATTTCCTGAAAATCCATTTTATAAACAATTTTCTAGACAATGTAAATAATTTAGTAGTAAATGTAATTAATTTGTTAGAAAATTAAATTTTTTTGGTCGAAAGTCCCTTTTGAGAATTTAGTGAAATTCAGCTCAAAGTGAAGAGCTCACCATTTTCCCGATTTGGTAGAAAATTCATGTTTTAGATTGAAAGTTCAACCATCTGGTTGAAAATGGATCTATTCTGGATTAAAAATGCAATCAATTTTGCAAAAAATAACCTTCCTATTTTTTTAAAAAAGTTTTTTTTTACAATTTTACTATTTCCTGAAAATCCATTTTGTAAACAGTTTTCTAGAAAACTCAAATAAGTTGGTAGAAAATTAAATTTTTTTGGTCGAAAGTCCCTTTTGAGAATTTAGTGAAATTCAGCTCAAAGTGAAAATCTCACTGTTTTCCCCATTTGGTATAAAATTCATCTTTTGGGTTGAACATTCAACCATCTGGTTGAAAATTGATCTATTCTGGATTAAAAATTCAATTATTTTTCTAAGAAAATAAATTTCCTATTTTTCTTGAAAAGTTATCTTTTTTTTTAATTGAATTAATACTATTTCCTGAACATCCATTTTGTAAAAAGTTTTCTAGAAAATTCAATTAATTTGGTAGAAAATCACTTTCGAGAATTCAGCGAAATTCAGCTGAAAGTGAAAAGCTCACCATTTTCCAGATTCTTTTGCCGTTATCCTTGCACATTTGTTTATAATTATTGTAAAAATACTGACCACGTATTTTAAAAAGGCCATAGATAATTTAGCTTTTTGGTAGGAAATTCGTCTTTTAGGTTGAAAATTTAACAATGTGGTTGAAAATTGATCTATAGTAGAATTAAAAATACAATAATTTTTGTAAAAAATAAATTTCCTATTTTTTGTTGAAAACTTATCTTTTCTTGTGGAAAATTTTAATATTTCCTGAAAATCCATTTTGTAAAAAGTTTGATAGAAAATTTAATTAATTTGGTAAAAAATAATATTTTTTTGGTAGAAAATTAAATTTTTTGTTAGAAAATTTATCTACTTTGCTGAAGCTTTATCTTTTTAATTTAAAATGTAACTGTCTGGTTGAAAAGGCATCATTTTAGTTGATAATTCGATTTGTTTCGTTGAAAAATAATACTTCTAAATAAAAAGTTTATTTTTCATTTTTTCGTCAAAAAATTATGCTTACTAGATCAAGATTTACATATTTGTTTGATAGTCATTATTGAAAGAGATTTGTAAATAATGGAATATCTCCGTATAATTTTGTAGATAAATTTACTATTTTTAAAAAATTAATTTCATTGTTGAAACTTCATATTTTGGGGCTTCTTTTTAGTTTTTATTTAGGTTTCTTTATAGTCGAAAATTTGTCTTTTCGGATTGAAAGTTTAACAGTTATATCAAAACTTTTTTTTACTCAAAAATATTTCACTTTTAAGAATTTAGTGAAATTCTTCCAACAGTGAAAAGCTCACCATTTTTCCGATTCTTCTGTCGTTATCCTTGCAAATTTTTGTACTGTTATTGTAAAAATTTATTAAAAATCCAGTTTTTAAACAGCTTTGTAGAAAATTAAAACTTTTGTTTAAAAATCAATTATTTTAACTAAAAAGTTAATTTTTTTCGTTAGAAAGTTAGCCTTTCTAGATAAAAAATTAACTGTTTGTTTGATACATACTTTAAACATTTGAAGAAAAAAAATTAATTTCTTTGTTGAAAGTTCATATTTCAGGGTGCATTATTGAACTTTTTGGTAAAAAATATATCTTGAAAGATTGAAATTCCAACAATTTTGTAAAACCTTTTGTAAAATCGTCAAATTCGTTTTTGAAAAAAGTCAATTTTGAACAAAATCACTGCAAATTTAGCTTTTTAGCTTAAAATTCAAATATATAGATCATTTATCTTCTTGGTAGAAAATTAATTTTTTAGGTTAAAAAATTTAAACAGCCGGTTAACAATTTTTCTTTGGTTAAAAATTATTTTTTCGAAATGAAAATCTCAATTTTCTATTTTTTGCTGGAAAGTTATTTTTTGTTTGTTTAAAAATTGAACTATTTCTCAAAAATTTACTTTTTACACAGCTATGTATAGAATTCAATTATTCTTATCGAAAATTCAAATTTTTTATTGAAAATTTACCTAGTTTGCTGACATTTTATCTTCCTAATTGAAAATCTGACTATTTTTTTGAAAATTCCTCTTTTTTGTTAAAAATTTGTTTTGTTGGGTTGAAAATTAATTTTTCTCACTAAAAAGTTTTCTTTTTTTATTTATTTATTTCTTAAAGGATGGAATGTTCAACCATTTTGCTGAATTTTTTCCTTTTTTGCTAAAAAATTTTTCACAGATTTGTTTATTGTTATTAAAAAAATGTCGTCCTCGTATTTGAAAAAGGTCATCAATTATTTATAATTTTAGTAGAAAAGTCATATTTTATACTAAAAGTTCAACCCTCTGGTTAAAAATTGATCAATTCTGGATCAAAAATTTAATCATTTTTGTGAAGAAAATTAAACTCCTTGTTATAAAATGTAAAATACTGGTTAAAAATTCATCTATTTAAAATTTTTTTTTAAATTCATATACTTTAGTAGACAATTATTATTGCGAACTAAAAATATAAATTTCATATTTTTTGTTGAAAAGTTATCTTTTTTGTTAAAAATTTAACTTTTTTTAAAAATTATAGCATAGATCAATTTACTTTCTTGGTATAAAATTAATATTTTAGGTTAAAAATTTAACCATTCGATTAAAAATTGATCTATTCTGGATTAAAATTTTAATTATTTTTGTAAAAACATTAATTTTTTAATTGAAAATGTAACAAATTGGTTAAAAATCCATCTATTTTGTTGGAAACTATTTTTATTTAAATTAATTTTCTTTGTTTGAAAATTATTGCTTCTATCTAAAAATATAAATCTTCTATTTTTAGTAAAAAAGTTATTTCTTTCTTTTTGGTTTTAAATATCACGATTTGTTGAAAATCTATTTTTTTAACAGTTATGTAGAGAATTCAATTATTTTGCTGACATTTTATCTTTTTAATTGAAAATGTTACTATTTCGTTGAAAAGTGATTTTTTTAAAAACTAATGTTTTTAACTAAAAAGTTCATTTAAATTTTTTTCATTAAAAAGATATACTTTCGAAGTGTAAATTTAACTATTTATTTAAAATTCATTTTCAAACATTTTTTTAAAAAATTCAGTATCTTAGTATAATTTTGTAGTTAAATAAATAAATTAAACTACATTTATTTATAGTTATTGTTAAAGCGTCACCCTCGTATTTAAAAAAGGTTAATTTTAAACAAAATTTTAGAAAATTTATCTTTTTATACATTAAAATTCAATTCTTTCGTTTAAATTAAATCATTAAATTAATTATTAATTTAATTATTAATTATTAAATTCGGTTAATTTAAGAAATTTGTCTTTTTTGTATAGATCAGTTATATTTTTGGTTGAACATGCATTTTTAAGGTTGATTATTGAAACATCTGGTTAAAAATTTATCTATTCTGTATTAAGAATTTAATTATTTTCGTAGAAAATTTAATTATTCGGTTGAAAATTCATTTATTTGATTGAAAATTCGTCTTTTTGGATTAAAAATGTATTTTTGTAGGTTGAAAATTCAACTTTTGTGCTTAAAAATTCAAATTTTTTGTTAATAAATAATTTTCGTTGTTTAAAATTATAACTATTGGGTTCTAAATAATATTAGGTTGAAAATTTAACTATTTGGTTGAAAATTATACTATCTATGTTAAAAATGACCACTTTTTTAAAATCTGTCTTTTTGTTTTTATAATTCAAGTCTCGTCTAAGGAATTATACTTTTGACCTTGAAGACTCAACTTTTTTGTTGAAAATTCGTCTTCTTGGGCTGTAGATTCATTATTTTTGTTTAAAAATCAACATTTTTTATTTTCAAATGAAACATATTTTAATTTAAGGTCATATGAGCGTAACCTATTTTTTTCATATTTCTGGTCCTACAATTTTATAGTATAAAAAAAAAACCAAAAAAATGTTTACAAAAAAAAACTTTTTCTATAATTGTTAAAATGTAGGACCAGCCAAACTTTAAACTGCTTCTTATTTAATTTCTCAAATTTTTATCTTGATATCGCATTTTGTGTGATCGTAAGTTTGGCTCAAAAAAAATGTGAATTTTTTTTTAAGTTACGCTTACATGGCCTTAAAATCTAAGAAACATTCCTACATTAATTTGAAATGAGCAAGACGTAGTGGAAGTAATGACATTGAGGGAAGGTAAAGTGAGCTGAAATGTGGAAAGGGAAATAAAAGTGAGACCCAAAGGAATAGGTAAAGCGAGGCGAATCGAGTGGAGGGGGGAGTAGGCAAAGCGCGAAAACTGAAAATAAATGAGGTGGGCACCTAATTATACCAACTTTTTATATATTAAATTGACTCTAAAATGTATCAAATTTTTTCCATATAAAAAAGAAAGAATTTCAAATAAAAGCAGGTGTTATCTACATAAAAATACCCCATCGTAAAAAATTCTCATTAATTTCGAACCATTAATTCCTTCCGACTTTCGGAGATGGGAATCTGCAGGACTTCATTAAGGTACTCCCTCTGTGAATTTCCCTTTTGTGCGTCTCCTTCTCTTACTCTTAGTCCCTTGAAGTTTCTTCTCACTCGGAGTATTATTTCTCTCCCCTCTCCTCTCCACCTCTCTTTGGGCTCTCTCTCGCGCTGCACCCAGACTCTCCTAATGGAAATTGATTACCACAAAGAGGCGATATCTAAATCATGTTGTACGCTTTCACCACTTCTCTCAACCCTACACCCCTCTCTCTTTGTCCATCGACTTTCTCTACTTTCTTTCCTCTCTGACTTTACTCAATTTTACGATTCTATGAAAAACATTAAATAAATACGAAAGCCTATCCGACAGAACAATTTCAGAGGCAACAATACGTTACCTTCGATCCTGAAATATGTGTTCAATCGGGAATTACTTTCTCTGGAAATTTTTTTGAATGAAATGTTGAGAGGTAATATTGTATCTAAAAATACGAAATTTATAGAAAATAATTAACTTTTTAATCAGAGAATTAAGTTTACAATTAAAGTTGATGAATTCTGAACCAAAAATTTAATTTAAGACTATTAAATTTAAAAAAATTAACTCTAAAATAAAAATACAAATATTGCATCAAAGATGAATTTTGAACCAAAAGGAAGAATTTTCTATAAAAAAGATGAATGTTCAACGAAACTGATGAATTTTCAATAACAAAATATGAATTTTAAATAAAACAGTTGAATTTTCAAAAAAAGAAGTAAATTTTCAACAAAAAGAAATCATTTCTAAACCCAAATTTCTTTTCCCCAAAAGAGGCGAGACGTTTTTATTTTTAAATTAAAACTGTGTAATTAAAAAAAGGAAGACACATTTTCCACAAAATAGTTGAATCCGAAAAAAGCCGAATCATTTTCAACATACTAGTTGAAACTTTTTATCAAGAAAAATAAACATTGTACCAGGAGATAAATTTTTAAATCCAAATGTGTAATTTTCAATAAAAAAATTGAATTTTAAATAACAAACTATTTTTAAATCTAGGAAGAACAAAACTTTCAATTATATCATTAAATTTTTAATCAAAAAAGGCGAATTTTCTGTGAAACATTTAAATATTTTCAACTTGAAAATATCACTCTACGACAAACAATTTTTTTCAGCCAAGTATTACATTTTTGAAATAAATTTAATTTTTTAAAAAATGCAAAAAAAGACTATAAAGTTCAAAATTACGTTTTATTTTGAAAGTATTTTTAGAATAATTTAATATTTAAGATTTATCAATAAAAGTTTTTGAATTTTAACTGATGAAAATGAGAATGAATTTATTTGCTGATCTCAGAAAAACTTGTAAAATTTAGTTTTCAAATTGAAAATGTTTTTAGAATAATTTAATTTTTAAGATTTATCAGTACAAATTTTGGATTTTTAATTGATAAAAATGAGAATGAATTCATTTTCTGTTCACAGAAAAACCTTGTAAAATTTTGTTGTTAATTTGAAAATGTAAAATTTAGCTTTCAATTTGGAAATTTTTTTAGAATAATTTAATTTTTAAGATTTATGAGTAAAAATTTTGGAATTTTAACTGATGAAAATGAGATAGAATTTATTTTCTGATCTCAAAAAAATTGGTAAAATTCAGTTTTCAATTTGAATGTGTAAAATTTGGCTTTCACTTTGAAAATTTTTTTAGAATAATTTAATTTTTAAGATTTATCAGTAAAAACTTTGGAATTTTTACTGATGAAAATGAGAATGAATTCATTTTCTCATCTCAGAAAAACTTGTAAAATTTAGTTGTTAATTTGAAAATGTTTTTAGATTAATTTAATTTTTAAGATTGATTAGTAAAAGTTTTGGAATTTTCACTGATGAAAATGAATTTATTTTCTGATCTCAGAAAAACTTGTAAAATTTAGTTTTTAATTCGAAAATGTTTTTAGAATAATTTAATTTTTAAGATTTATCAGTACAAATTTTTGAATTTCGCACTGATGAAAATGAGAATGAATTTATTTTCTGATCTCAGAAAAACGTAAAAGTGTTTGTAATTTAAGAAAAAATTGAAGAGTTTTAAATTTAAAACATTTCAAATCAAAAAATTTTAGAAGGTAAAAGGTAATTTTAAAAGGTAAAATTTAAATAAAAGAATAGCATTTTAAATAAAAGAGAAAGAAATAAAATACATGAGTTTCAAAACAAATAGTTGAATTCCCTACTGAGAATGATACATTTTTTACAAATATAAATATTTTTTTCGACAAATTTTTTAAATTTACAACTTTAATTTTGCTTTAAATTTTTATATTTATAATTTTTAATTTAAATTTTTTAATTTACAACTCTTCTCAAATTGACAACTATAAGTTTGTGATTGTTAATTCTCTTTTGTTAAAACTCTTTCGGCTTAAACGAAGACATTCTCATCACGCACCGTCAAATTACAAAAAAATGAAGAAAAAAAAACAGAAATATGAAAAAAAATTAGGTTACGCTCACATGACCTCAAATTATTATTTTTTGTCTAAATGTGATATTGAAAACCTATGTGCAATACTAGTGTATCAAATGTCTATTATACTTAGTTGAACCTACGTATTTTTATTATATTGTTTTTAAGATTTAAAATAATTGCGAATTTTATGAAAAAATTATTATTAAGAAATTTTTAGATCTGTTTTGGTTGAACAAATTTTGCACCTTTATTCATTTATAATCATTTTTTTGTTTTTCGCATAACTATAAAAATGTAGGACCAGGAATATGAAAAAGAAATTAGTTTACGCTCACATGCCCTTAAATTGAAATGAATTAGCATAAATTAGCAGTAAAAAATTAATTTTTAACATAAAATTTGCCTCACGTTTGTGCACAGGCCTTTGAAAATGAAAGGGTAGCAAATTGAAAACTTTAAGTTAGTAATTGTTAATTCTCTTTTGTTAAAACTCTTTCCGCTCAAACGAAGACATTCTCATCACGCGCCCTTAAGCTACGCAATCTATTTTGTCTGAAATGTGATTTTTTATAAACTATTTGCGATACTATTGTATCAAATGTATATTATATTTAGTTGGATCTACGTGTTTTTATTATCTTGTTTTTAGGATTTAAAAAAATTTCAAAGTTTATCAAAAAATTATTTTTAATTATTTTTTTAATTATACATTTTGCACCTTTATATTGTTCTGAGCTTAGGTCGTTTGTGTAAAAATTTAATTTTTATATTTTTAATGTTGGTTTTTCCCGGATAAAGCAAAAACTAAGCATCCTATCCAAAGGTAAATAAAAATAAATTTGTAGAACTTTTTTGGGTGCACAATTTTAACTTATTTATCTTTTGTCGTATCTTGCATAGTTTCATAGAAAAATTGAATTTTGGATTATTTTTCTGCCGTTAAAATTTAAATTTAGAATCTTTTTTTTTAAATTCAAAAAGTTGTCGCATAATCTTGTAGGGCCTTCAAAAAGTAACTTTTTTCTTTTCTGGATTTTCTTTCATAGTGTGCTTTATTTTACTTAAAATTTTCATTTTTGTTTATTTTTTTAATTTCTGGAAGTGCTATAACTCTGGTAATTTTTTTTTGTCGAAAAAAGTAATCAAGAGAAAATGTTCGTATTTTCAGTTCCTACGAATAACAATACAGAGAATTTTTAAATTTCAAAAAAAGTGGATTGAAAAGATTTAAAAAGTTTTTTTAATTTAGAGGTTCTCGAAACGTTGAAATTTGACATAAACGTGGATGGAAAATTTTAGAATTAGAAAAGTTTAAATTTCCCTTTAAAGGGAAAATTTTACACAAATATAATAACTTCTCTGGTGAGAATGTAAAAAGATAAATTATCGACCAAAAAGACAAATTGTCAACCACGAAGATTAATTTTTAAAATAAAAAGATGACTTTTTTATAGAATACAAGAATTTTCAAACAAACAGTTAAATTTTTTTCTGAAAGTGATAAGTTTTCAACCAAAAATGAAAAATTGAAATTTTCAGTAAATTAATTATTTTAAATACATATTTTTAAAAATAATTCATCTTTTATTAAAAAAAGACAAACTATAAACAGAAAACAACGAATTTTCTACACAAAATTTAAATTTTAAACCAAAAAATATTAATTTTCTGCAAAAACAAGAACTTTTGCAAATAAAGATTTGTTAGTCAACAAAAACCAGTTTTTTATCCAAATAGTAGAACTTTTAAGCCAAAAGATCAATTTTCTGTTAAAAAAATGCAGTTTTAAGCCCGAAAATATGAATTTTCAACAAAAAAGTCCATTTTTAAACCAGAAGTTTTATTTTGAAACCAAAAAAAGAGGAAATTTCAAATAGGGAGAATAATTTTCTACTAAGCAATACGAATTTTTTACTTACAAAGGTTCATTTTTAACCGAGAAGAAAATATGAGATCTTTGAAAATCTTACAAAATTCTTTAAAATCCTTTCAAATTTTTTAGAATTCTTGAAATGCTTTCATATCCTTTAAAATTTCTGGAAATCTCTGGAAGTCTTTAAAATGTTAAAAAAATGCCTTAAATTGTTTAAAAATCTTTCGTTATTTCTTTAAATTCTTAAAAAATATTTTAATCCTATGAGAACCTATTAAATATTTTAGTTTTTAGAATTAGTAAAAACCACATTAAATTCAATATCAAATGCACTAAGTTCCAAAGGTTTTAAGTTGATATATATTGCATTTTCAATAAAATAGTTATATTTTCAAAAAATACTTAAATTTTTAGCAAAATTGTTAAATTGTTAAGGAGGAAGATTTATTTTCTACAAAATGCGAATTTTTAAGAAAACACATAAATGTATGCGAAATATTTCAAGTTTCACCTAGAAAAAAAGTTTTTAACCAAAAATTAAATAATTAAATTTTAAATTAAATAAAATAAAATAAAATAAAATAAAATAAAGCTAAAAAGTAGAATATTTTAGAAAACCGTTAACCTTCATTCTCGAAAGGATTATCAATAAAAAAATGAATATTCAACGTTTAAAAATGTTTATTCTTATAAATTGAACATTTCAAATAATTCTGGTTAAAATATGTAAATTATCGCTAGCATTGTCAATTTTCTCAATTAAAACTTATCTTTCTTCTGATTCAGTACAAAATTTAAAACATAAAGTTACACCTTTTATTTAAATTTTAAAAACTCTAAATTTGTATTTATATACTCAAGTAAATTTTAAAAAGAAAAAATTGTTCTCTTTGAATTTTTAAAAATCTTCCCATGAATTCAATATTTGTAATTTTTTTTTATTTGAAAGATCATATTTTGAGTACAAATATTTCATCTTTCTTGGATAAAAATGCCAATATTTTGATAATAATAAACTATTCCCTAAAAAAATTAATTTTTGTTTAAAATTCGTATTTTCGCGTTGAAAAGTCCATTTAAATATTTTTTAATGAAAATTTAAAACTTTTTTTAAAAAATTGGCATCTTTGATTTCAAAATTCACCTGTCTTAGTGGAATTTTTATTTTTTTTTATAAAAATGCAACTTTTGGATTAAAAATTTAACAATCTTGTTAAAAAATTATGCTTTTTGGCAAAAAATTCGACTATTAAGCAGAAAATTAACTGGTTGTTTACAATTCTTCTTTGGGTGTTGGATAATGAAATGGACTTTTCTATGGATAAAAATTTAATATTTTTTTTTGTTTTTTTTTTTATTTATCTGTATAAAAGAAATTTTTTCTTGGATAAAAATGCAACTGTTCGGTTGAAAATACAACAATTTTTGTGAAAAAGCATACTTCTTGTTTAAAATTATTCCCTTCCGTTAAATATGTAAACATTTCGTAGAAAATATACTTTTTTTTAATTTAATATTTTGGTTTTAAAAAAAGAAATGAACTGAAATCTTTTTTAGATAAAATTTCAACTTTAAAAAATTGGTAATTAAAAATCCATCTACTTTAGAAGAAATTAAATCTTAAAATAAAATTTAATTCTACTGTTTTGTTAAAAGTTTCATTATTTTATAGAAAATTTACTTTTTGTTTTAAATTTATATTTTCTTGTTGAAAAATGAACTGAAATTTTTCCTTTATCGAAGTTCAACTTAAAAAAAAGTTTTCCTTTTCATATCAAAAATTCATCTGTTTTGGTACAAATTCCATTTTTCTTGGATAAAAATTCAATTTTTACCTAAAAACATATTTTTTTGTCATAAAATTTATATTTAGATCTTTAAAAGTCAACTGGAATCTTTTTTGGATGTGAATAAATTTTTTTTTAAATTTATCTTTTTTATTTAAAAATTTATCTGTTTCAGGGGAAATTTTCTTTTTTATGGAACTACAACTTTTTGGTTGAAAATTATTATTATTATTTACTTGATTATTCAACTATTTTGTTTGAAAGATTTGTTTGAATTACTTTGCTGAGAAATCATTTTTTATAGATTGTTAGTTAAAAATTCATCTTTTTTGTTCAAAGTTAAACTATTTTGATGAAAATTAATTTTTTTAAATAAAAATTCAAGTACTTGGGTAAAAATTTAACTATATTTTTTTTAATTAATTTTTTTTTAATAAAGGCCTATGTCTTCGGTTTAAAATTTAACTGTTCATAGGAAAAGCCTTTTTTGCTTTAAAATTAAATTTTTGACTAAAAATGTAATATTTTCAATTTTTTATTATTGATCTTTTTTAAATGAAAATTCTCCTTTTTTGTTAAAAAAATTTTTTTGGTTCAAATTTAATTTTTGTTAGGTAAAAATGCAATATTTTCGTGGAAAATTAATTTTTTGCTCAATTCATAATTTTTGTTTTAACATTCAATTGTTCATGAAAAATTCGTCTTGTGGTTTGTAGGTTAAATAATTTAAAAAAATGTATTTCTTTCTTCAGTGAAAAATCTTTATTTGTTGAAAATTCGTCGTTTTGGTTTAAATTATTAAAAAGGCATCTTTTGTAGTAAAAAAGAAATTTTTTGTTTTAAATAAATTATTAAATCTGAAAATTTGAAATTTTTGTCTCAAATACTGTTTTATTCCGTTAATAAAAGATTTTACGTGAAAAGTATTACAAGATTAGAATACAAGTATATAAATATTAATCATCAAGGAATTTGAAAATATTTTCGGACACCCTGCCTATTTCTACTAGCAATAACTAGCAGAAAATTTCTGGACACTAAAAATTACCCCCCAGGATAGGGGGGGGGGGGTAGAAATATTTTCTTACGGTTTGTTCTACGGAGAAGGGGGTCTTATGGAACCTACACGTAATTATAAATCTTTGTCCTATAATAAACATTCAATTTGCAATAAAAAAATATTTAGGTAATTGAAAGAGATAAAAAGTATCCTATGCCTCAAGTTAGACCAAATTACACAAAGTATAGTAAATTTTATCAAGGTCGGTCAAGTAGTTTCGGAGTTTAGTGGTGACGAACATCGTGACACGAGATTTATATATCTATATATAATGATTATGCTGGGCTTTCTGTATTGCTATAAATTATTTGGTTTAGATTTCCTTTTAAAAGCGACATGAAAGAATTTAACATTTCCAGGAAAAATTTTTCGCACGATTTGAAACTGAAGTACATCAATATGGAAGGGGAAGAACAATTTAAAACTCGTCAGAAGTGGATTTAGTATCAACCTCTCACGGTCTATGTTGGACACATGTACATATGAATAGTTTAGTCGTAAGTATACGTCGCTGTACTCGCAAGTACAGTATTCTTGATCCCGCAGGATGAGCTCTGGACTTACGGCTAAAACGTGGCAAGATTTACGCCGAAACTTAAGTCCGAACTAAAGATTTATTACCGCTTCCACTGTCTCCAAAGCCTCGACTTTCGCATACGACTCTGACTCGAGAGGGAATATCCTGCATTTTTATGCTGCCATTATATCATCGCGACCTATGATTTATGGCCGATTTAATTATTCTCGAACAACAAGAAAACTTTCCTCTATTAAACCTTTACAATCTCATGATGTTGGTCGTTAAAATATTGCATTCCATAACAAGAACAATTTGTAGAAAAAAAATTAGTAAAAGTAGGCGAAGCGCCCCCTACTCTCCTTAGGTTCGCCTACTCCCCTCTTCTCACCTTACTCCGTACCATGCCTTGCCCAAAGCCTACCTTTACTACTTCCTCTGCTCCTACCTTTCCCAACTAACAATCCATTTGCGCTACTTCCCATCATACACACTCACTTCTGATACTTCTGCTACTTCAGCTTCTTTTCCTCTCTTCATTTTACCTCGCTTTCCTTCACGTCTCCACTCCTTATTTGCCCTCACTGTCCATACTTTCTTTTCTCTGAATTCCCCTATACTCATTTACCCCACTTCTCTACTTTTTATCACATCATTTCCACTCACTGGTCCTACTTATCAGTCCTTTACGTCTTCATCACCTGATACCCCTCACTGCCCATACTTTCTCAACCCTTTTGTTCTCTCTTCTTATTTCCAGTCACTTCTCCTATTTCCTCTCCACTCATTTCTCTTCACTGCAACTACTTCCCCTTCCCTCATTACTCTTTTCTGCCTCTACTATACCCCCCTCTTTTCACCTCACTTCCCACCACTTCAACTCACTTATTTTTACTGCTGCTACTTCTCCTACTGCAGCTACTTTCCCTTCTTTCATTTTGCCTTACATTCTCTTACTTCTCCATCCGTTATTTAACCACACTTCCCGTACTTTCTTTTCTCTCATTTTCCATCCACTCATTTCGTCCACTTCTCTACTTTCTATCCCCTCATTTCCGCAACTTATACTAATTTCTTTCCACTGGTTTCTCTTCAGTGCCTCTATTACACTCCCTTCATTTCACCTCACTTTCCACCACGTTGCCTAATTTTCCTGCTAGAAAGGTATACTTTTCCTTCCTTATATCCTCCGAGTTCTACTAAATTTCTTCCCTTAATTCCCCCTGATACTCCTTACTTTCTCTTCCCTCATTATCCTTTACTGAACCTTACTTACCGACCTTGGAAAAAGTATTTCCACTCACTTCTCCTACTTTGCCTTCACTCTTTTCTCTTTACTGCACCTATTTCTCCTTCCCCCGTTTCGCCTTCCTTTCTCTTACGTCTCCGATCCTTATTTCTCCTTACTTCTCACACAACCACTCCACTCATTTGCGTCCCCTCATTTCGCATACTTCCATAATTCTCTTACATGTCCTACTTCTCTTTCAATAATTTCTCTTCATTTTCCCTTCTTCCACTCTCCTCCATTCCTTTACACCACATCTTATAACCCCTTACTTCCCGTAATTTCCCTTCACTATTTTCTCCAAGTTTCCACGATTTTCTGCCACTCACTGCCCCTCACTTTTAGTACCTTCTTTCCCCTTATTTTCCCTCACTAACCCTCACTTCCCCTCCTGGGAAGAAGTGCAATGCAGAGTGGAGCAAAAAATATCTGTGGACAAATTGATATTTAGAAGCGCTTTCTCAACCGATTTTAATTTTTTTTTCGTTATTGATTAAAACTAATAACATTCTGTAAAAGTAGGTGATGGATAAGCTGGAACAAAATTCTCATATTTTTTTATTAAATAACAAAAATGAAAAAAATGTTATAAGAAGAGAACCGTTTTTTATCAACACTTGGATTTGATCCCAAATGCCTTGAATCAAGAAAGCAACTACCCAGAAAAATTTTCTCATAATTTAACAATTGTTTAAGATTTTATCGATTGTTTGTAAACCAATAAGTGTGCAAAAGTTAATTTATGGCTATTCGCAGTAATGCGTCAATAAATTCGCCTTAAATTTAAACAATTTGTAGACAGAAGCCGTTCTTTAATTAAAGTCATAAAAGATTATTAATACTATTTGATAAATATTTAAAACAATATTTTAATAAAAAAATTCTCTTAAGACTATTCTTGTTAATATTATAAACAAATGAAGAGCCTCGGTGGCTCAGTGGTTAGACGCTTGGACTTCACCTCAGAGGTCCGGGGTTCGATCCCTGAGCCGGGTACCTCTGGAAATTTTTCTATGTACCTTTACCGAG
>JAAAKG020027809.1:0-44876 GCA_010014905.2 Druon quercuslanigerum | reverse complement strand
ATAATTTCATGGTGTGGCGACCAAATTAATTGAATTAAACATTTTTTGGTTTCGTGGCTCTGGGGTGCCACATTTTCGTGCCTCGATTTTTTTTATATAACATTAATTATCGTCCTATGTCGCTAAGTTATAATCACAATATTCATACATTTTTATTCATTACTTAATATTTGAATGAGATCATTGGATCAAAGAATAATTTTTCAGTAAGAGAATCTCACGTACTGAAATAGTTATAAATGGTTCATATATTTAAATCCATACATATATTTGAATGGAATGTTTAAACCGTTTGAAAATCAATTATAACTTTATAAAGTTGATAAGAATTCTCCATTTAAATCTCAATGATTTCAAGACAAAGTCATCTTTTCTTACGACAAAATGATACATTGATGTATTTGTTTTAATAAATTGATAATAAGAATTAAGTTGAGTATCAGGAATTTAAAGCATTTTTATTTATTTGAACATTGCTCCCGAAGAGAATAAAAAAGAATGTGCAAAATTTATGAAAATTTAAGGCTGTAGAGTTTTTTGAAATATAAATCCGTATATGGTTTATCCCTCGGTATGAATGATCATAGAGTATATGTATTACATATTTACATATTACAGTTACCAATAGAGTTGAGAAAAGCCGCGAAAATTAAGGAATATGTAATATGTAAATTATATCATATTTTTATAAGAATGATCTAATTGTACTATAAAAAACCTTTTTTTCAAGCTGCTTTTGTTGACTGCTTTTTTATATATGGGCACGAAAAACTTACATATTCTGCAAAAACATAATAATTATCAATTTCTTTATCTTTTTTTCCTTTACTCAAAGGAAGTCTGATTGAATAAAACTAAGTAAATATAAACATTAAACTGACACAAGGCAATATGAAATATCATAAAACCGGATATTTATTAAACTTTCTAAAGTTTAATAAAGATGCATGTAGGAAAATTTTTGTAACAAAACTGCCAGTAATAAGGAAGCTCTAATTGCTCAACTTTTTTTTCAGGGCTAAGAATTCAAGCCCAACAAGGTCCTCTACTTTTCCAAACAAAGATTGTATATTCGCATTATGACACGAGAAAATGCTGATGAAGCATCTTAAAAATTAATGAAAGATATTTATATCTCATGTTCGTTCTATAATTGGTTTAAATAATATGTAATTTAACTAAAATTTAAAATTAGAATAACATTTTCTGTGATAATGAATATGCTTAATTAAAAACGTTTTGTAAATCTCTGAATGTTCGACTTCCTCTTCCAGAGTGAAAAATTTATTCTCGACAAGGTCTTCTAATTTTTTGAGTAAATAAGGGATATTTATTTTATTAATAGACAAAAAACTCAGGGTATCAAAACTATACTTTCTTATTACGCGTTTCTAGAAATATCTAATGATACTCGAAGAGTTATTTACTCGGATTTTTGGTGTAACTAGATTGCAAGATTGCATGATGTTGCCAAAAATTGAATGAATAATAAAAAATTCATTATGGAAAATAATTATATAGAAAACAATATATGAAAATATATACATATATAAATATATAAAATCAAATTTAAATAACAATTTTATAAGCACAATTAAGTTTTAGGAAAAAAGAATTGATTATTCAGTAATAACGTAGTTAACTGCAGCTTAAAAAAATACATATACTTTGCAATACATATTTGCCTATTATCTAAATATATTGTAAAATAAATCTTTAAAATTGAAGTAAATTTAATTTTGAAAATTTATAATTAAAAGTTCGATAATTTTAATGATTGACGTTTAAAATTACTTCAATTTTAAACATTTAGAATTGAAGATTTAACTTTTGATTTTTTAAAACGTCATAACATCATCATCATCAAATATCATTATTTAGTTCGAATCGCAAATATTCAAAATTGAAAATTTTTTAATTGCTAATGTTAAAAATTGAAAAACTTTATATTTTGAATGTTCATAATCAAATTATTTTAAAAAAATGTTCCCAATTAAATACCTGTAAAATAAGAATCTTAAAAATTGAATAATTTGCAGCTCTATATTTTCCATTTGTAAAAATTTGCCATCTTAACTTTTGCCAATTGCAGAACTTTGTATATATTTTAAAATTAGAAAGTTTTCCATTTTGAAAACTGAAAATTAAAAATACTGTAATTTTGATTATTTATTTTTGAAATTTCTTTTATTTAGAAGATTTAGTATTGTAAGTTTGACTTTTGATTTTCAAAATTGTCCGAATGTATGCATGCATAACTAAAATTAAAGCTGTTTGAATTGCAATTCTTGAGTATTTCTGAATTTAAAACTTTAAGTTTTTAAAATTAAGGTGTTTTTAATGATGAAATGGATATTTAGAGAAAATATGATATCTAAATTTATTTTGAAAAAATAACCATTAAAATAATGCAAATTAAAAAATTTTTAATCATTAACTTTCCAAAATTGAAGAGTTTTGGATTTTGAATATATACAATTAAATATTGTGCAAGTTTTAAGTTAAAACATTTAAAACTCAGTAATTTTAATCATTTATATTTAAAATTTCGTAAATTAGGACGATTTAGAATTGAGAACTTGACTTGCGATCTTCAAAATCATCAAAAACTAAAATTTTGCATATATTTTTTGAAATTCAAGATTGTTGAATTTCAGTTATTTAAAATTGTACAACTTTTCATTGTGAATCTTTGAAATCCAAGAATTTTTTACTTTGACAATTTACAATAAAAAATTATGCAAATATTAGGTTTTAAAATTAAAATCTTTGTAATTTTGACGGTTTGCATGCAAAATTTCTTCAATTTGAAAGATTTGGAATGAAAACTTTGATTTTCGATTTTTAAAAGCATCAAAATTGATAAATTTTTATCTTTACAACTTTCGAATTACAGTTTTGAATTGTAAATTTTCCAAATTGAACTATTTAAAAAAATATGAATTGCATCATTTTTATGATTTTAAACTATAAACATTCATGACTAAAAAAGTTGTTAAATTTCTAATCGTAAACATTTTCAGAATTCCAGTGAGATTTATAATTCCAGAATGACTTTTAGAGACATCTTATTACGATATGAAATCCATATTTAAAAAATTTGAAAAAATTGTATAGTTTCCAGAAGGCCCGACTGTTTCTAATTTATAAAATAAGTTAATAATCTCCAAATACCGTTATTTGTTTAAAAAAGTGTTAACCGATTTTAGTCATAGAAAAATTTAATTTCGAAATTGCAAACATAGTTGTATATATATATATATATATATATATATATTATATATAATATTTATATATATTTTCGAAGAAAAAGTGCGCTATGGTTTATCAACACTTTTTAGATTTTTAGATTTATGAAGCTCTTACAACATGTGCTCACAAGTTGAGAAAACATTTCACCAAAATAAATTTTTGTTGATCTATGGTTATCTTTACCGACGCTTCCATTTGTATTACTTTTATTTTCCTCTACATTGTCTTTTTGAAACCATTTGAAATGTAAGACTAACAATCTTTTGAGTTCCAAATAGTCAGTTATTAAAAACTAAACATTAATGAATACAGACAAATTTTTGAAATATTTGTAGACACTTTTGACCGACTATTACGATAAATTAACTTAAAAAGTATTCCCTACTTACCAGTGTTACACCTTATAGTCAGAAACGTGCTTAAATGCATATATGAATTTAAATTCAATAAATTTTTGCTTTATGTTTTACTTAAATACAGATAAATTTCTACTAAATTTAAGTTTGTTCTATCATATATATCCAGACTGGTGCATGAAAGAGAAAATTCTTGGGCACAAATCTGTTACCATACTAGGAATGTAGTTTAATATGAAAATTATGATTTTAAACCAAGGTTATCCCTGCCGAGGCTACATCGCAAAAAATGAGGATTTAATAATGAAAATATGGGTACGAATACAGACGATAATAATGCAAAAAAGTTTCGCTCGTCTTAAGAAAATTCTTAAATTAAGAAAATCAAGTTTCTTCAATCTCGTACATTTTCTTAGATCAAGAAAATATTGTGTCGTCTGTATTCCTAATATAAATAGGTCATTATATATGTTTACGGCTTTTTATTTCAGCTTAGCGAGGCTTTAATAAAATCTATAAACAAATATTTACAAACAAACAATCATCAAATATCTGAAGAAGAATTAGGAAATGTGTGCAACATATACATTATATCATTTGATAAAGCAAAAAGTCTGTGAGTTGCTGAAGAATTAATTTACCCGCACAATTTTATGGAAAAACCAATTATCACTATATAAATTGTTAATAAATTTTCAGCTTACATAAGTTTTGAATGTGAGTCCTCCCCTATTTTGTGAGTTTCTCGAAAAAATGTCCCTTCAAGTTTGAGCCATGTTAGTGAGCTTTTCGGAAAACACCATAAGATTAATATGGGAAAATGTTGGTTTTCGGTAATAACAGATTCACGTTTCTGGATTGATACTTACTTTGCGGAAAATTATTAGATTTTTTGGGGAGTTTCCGAAAATTATTTTTTCTAAAAAACTTTGAATTTTGACGTTACCCCCTCCCCCCTTATGGAATTGGACAGTTAGTCAATTTCACAGAGACTGATATTTTTGAAGTTTACTAATTGTTTATAAACATAATTATTATTCGCTTTAACTTTTTCTTGAAGTGGAGTCGAAAGCTAAATTTATAAGTTAGTTAATCTTGTCGCTTAATATTTCATATCTACGTTATTTAAATATTACTAAATAATTTTGTAACATTTTTTATATTTGCTTAAATATAATCTTATTCAAAAATAAATGTTTGAAATTCATATTAATTAAAAATATAATATAATATTGTCGTCAAATTCAATTAATTTGTTGTTAATTTAATTATTTTATTTAAAAAGCTATATATTTTGACTTAAAATCTTAAGAGTTTCGTATCGAATGCATTTAGGTACCCATACATTAATTTCATTCAAAAGAATTTATTCCCAAATGTTCGTGAAAAACCACTTTTTCCCTGAGCTGTGAGATCTTTTAAAATATTATGTTTGTCTGTAGTAACAAGTAAATAATAATCAATGGTTTAAGCAATTAGTATGGTAAATATTTTAAACAAAGACAAGTCTGCTTGACAATATATAGTTGTCCGATTCGAAGTAAATACAAATACCTTTCAAGGAATTAGTAGGAAAAAATTCATTTAAACAAATATTAGTACATAGAAATTTTTACGTTGAAATGTTTGAAATAATACAATATTTTGTGAAATTTTAAAGTGGGAATAATCAATTTGGCAAAAATGCTCTAGTGAATAATGTAGTAATAATTGTAAAAAAATTACCATTCTTTCAGATTCACTATTACTTCTTCAACTACGTCAAAAGTGCACAAATATCGTGATAAATATATAGTAAACATTTTCAAATAGAGATTATAATAAAATTATAAATTAATGTTGACAAAAAACATTATACAGATACTAAATTTACAATTGCTTTAACTTTTTTAAACGAATAATAATTTTTAAATAATATAATACCGAATATATAATATACAGAGCAAATGACAACAGTCTGGAAACAACGAATTTTTTAAAGTGATTTCAAAATTACCTTATGCAAATTTCAAAACTTCTGAATAATATATGTAATTGAAATAAATATTTACACTTCAGTACTCTTGATTAAGTATAAAGTTCCGAAATTTACGTTATGGTATTTTGAGAATCCTGCCGGAAATCTCGCAGTTTCGAGACTTTCGAGATTTTTGTTCACTTTTGTCGTCTGCTCTTCATCACTCTTTATGAACTGCATTTTATTATTTAATAATTAACATTTTTAGCTTTAAAAGAAATAAAAATTAATAAACTCGTGTGGAAAAAGCTTCGCTGACAATATTTTTTGGGCACCACAAATTTTAACGTTTCATGAGTTCAGACTTACAAACAATGAATGTCTGACAAAAATTCGATGACCCTTTTTGGAAATTCAAACTGTTCTTTTTTAAGAAAAATATTTTAAGTTCCATCTTTATAAAAAATTTTAAAATGTTCATAAAAAATTACATTTCCTGTAATTGTTAAAAATTGTAAAGTAGTCTATAACAGCAAAAAACGAAATATTACTCGACGAAGAATTGTAATCGATTTAAATTATTTATTTACAAATTATTTTATTGATATTTCTGTTAAGAGTTCGTGTATTTTGCATTTACATAACGTCGTATAATAGTAAATAATAAGAAAAAGAGAGTTTAAAATATTGTACTTTAACTTTTCTGAATTGTAGCTAAAATGTATACATTACTTTAACTTGCTATATCTGGATTGCAAAATTGATAATAATTGACATTCTGTCATGGAAAATTGCAAAAGAATAACAATTTTGACTTTGAGTCGGAAATTTCCAAACAAAATTTTGATTCTGACTTAGAATAGATTTTTTCAGTTTAACAATTGGGTACATAATATTTGCTAAAAAGTTGACCTTGCTGAAAAGTGTCTAACTACTTATCCCGAATTTCGGGGGGAAGATACATCTCACTATAAAAAATTATGACATCAAATTTTTTAATGATTTACATTTGATGTTTTCTTCTGAAATTGATTTTAATAATTAATGTTTTTTTTTAATTTTATATATCAACTTAAATATTAAGTAATGTTGAACTGAAATTTGTTATAATTGTTATAACTTTTTTATACTGAACATAGGGGACTGGATTACTGTTACATTAATCAATAATAATTATTAATGTCGATTTTTTCGATTTAAGTATAAGAACTCGTGTATTTTTATTCTTCTTACAGAACTATCATTAAAAGCATACATCTTTTATTTCCATATTTATTATAACCCTTAGTAATAACCAGCGGTTGCATTCAACTTTTATTAGAAGTACTCGCATTTGCCTGGAAGTTAGGCCAGGGGAGAGGAAAATTGCAGAAAACCAACTTCCCGAGTACATCCTATTTTTCCAGGGGAATTTCAGCTACGATGAAGAGCACGCTGCATCATTCGGACAAAGGTTATTGGGTCTAAACCTTTATGAGGCTCTCCGCTTACGTGCACTTTAATTCCAATGTCATTGAGAGTTATTGGTAGATATACGCCATGCCTACTTACGACTCCGATAATATAACCATCTACTATTACTCGAAAACCGTCAGGAATTACAATTCGTGAATCTAAACGAGAAGCAATATATGCTTGCATCATTTGGCGAAATTCGTTACCGGGTAAATCTCTAACGAGGAATCCGGATTTGTGCACTTTAACAGGAGAGCCATTGGAGGTAACTGGCAGCTCTTCACCTTTATCATTTATGGCTCCAATTATAAAATCATCTACAACTACTTTATGGCCGTCAGGAATATGCAATTGTGCAGAACTTAATTCTGCAAAAAGACAATAAAATAGGTACATTTTTAATTAAAATATCAATTTTTATGTTTTTACGGTCATATCCTATTTTATTAAGCACATTGATATACACTTTAACAATCTATTAGGAGGGAAATATGGAAAGGCATCTCAGGGATCAAGGAATATAAAGGCCTAAGTTAGAGCATTTTAAAAAATAGTTTTGGATTTTAAGATAAAAATTTCGTTATTGCGTCCCAAAAACGTCACATGCAAGACCAATAATAAGTTTCTAAAAACGTCTATACCCAAAAAGGGTTTGAAGGCATTTAACAAAAATATAATGTATCAACGTGTTGTGGGAAAAATTACTCTTTACTACAATTGTTTTAATTCATTATTGAAATGATATTTGGTACGGAAAAAATTACATTAGCAAAAAATTTTTTAAACAATTTGTAAGGAAACTTTTAATGTCTTTAGGTCAATGGTCAAGCAAATAGGCATAGCTTTAATTGCTCAAACAAAATTTACTATTTAATGTTAAATCAAAAAATTCCTTTTTTTAAATTATTTTTATAGTATGTCAAGTGATTCTTGCCCAATGATTCAATCGTCGTCAAATTTAAAAAAAAACATTTACAAAATGTGTGCAAATGTGTTACAAAATGTGTTACAAATGTGCCTATAATTAAGAAATAGATTAAATACTGATAATAATTTTGAAATTATGATATATCCAAGAAGTAAATGTTGAGAACTTTTTATGCAAAAGTCTGCTTTGAATTGCTCAAACAAAACTTGTCTAAATAATTTGCTTATGAGCATATTTAACATTATTTAATATTTAAGTTTTTGAATGTTCCAATTGAAGCTCATCAGAGGTATGTTTATAAAAAAAATTATTTCAAATTATGATTACAGCATGTTAAGAGTTTCGCCCAGTGATATTTCCTTCTGCGTCGTAGTATAATGTCATTGATTTATTTTCGTATCTATTGACTAATTAACATAATTCGAAGTTTATGGTTTAACACTTTTTGTGTTGAAAGTAGTTAATTATTAAAAACTTAAAATTAATTAATTTAAAATTTTTAACTATTTGATGACATTATTTCCCGACTCTGAGATAATTTTTAGTTTGTTTTAGGTTTGTTTTATTACATATATACAATTTATACTAGGACATAAAAGTCCAGAAATCTCTTATCATAATACAAACATAATTTAATGTAACAATTATTTTTTTAAAACGTCATGTTTGCCTAGGTTTAAATTAATTGAAAACAATTTAGCGTGTTTTCGTATTTTTCGACATTAATTATGTCATTTATATTTCTGTTAATTTGGACGAGCTACCCGTATAATAAAAATTACCAAGAATAATATTTACAAGTCAATCATTATCAAATGTTTGAAAAACAATCATGCAATTTGTGCCACGCATGAATCGTTACCAAAAAGTTGTTAAATTTGGCTAACGACGTTTTTTAAAAACGAAACTTTGAAAAATCAGCTTAAGTATTTTTTCTCGATAAATTAGACTGAAAATAGAACTAATATACCAGTTTTAGAGATTAAGAATATATTTGTAGCATAGATAAATTTTTAAACAAAAATTATGTTTATCTGCGTTTTCGGTTAATACAAGCGGATTTGCGTAAATTTGAAACTGTTTAATTTTTTAAAAACGTATTGCAAGACTTTTAGAACCCGTTAGAAAATGCAATAATATAATAAACAATATTAAAATAACTAATAATTGGATGTCTTGTATTTATTTAAAATTTTCATCTAAAGTTGACTACTTTTCATTTGAAAAAATCAATGTTGGTATTTTAGGAAGACGATTATTAATAACTTTCTATGAATAGTCCTTTCTTTGACCAATTTCAACTAAGGCGATTTTAACGAATTAAACAATATGTTTAAATCCGTGGTTTGTGAAAAAGCTGAAAAATGACGCAGCAAAAGTAAGCCCATTTTTTTCTTTATAGTATCCAATGGCGCAATTACTTTTTCCAATGCGCGCCGATTCAAAGAAAACGTTTCAGAAACTGTTTTTTAAACAATTAAAAAGTCAAGTATACTTTTTGAATGCTCAATTGATGTAAATTTTTAATTAAAAAATATAATTGCAATAAATGAATCTCAGTGATTTCAGAAAAGAATAATTTTTTCCTATAACAAACTGAGACACTGAAGTAGGCATTTATAAAATATTTTATTTATAAGAATCCAGTTTATTATAATTCAAAATATATTCGTACTTTGTTAGTGTTCTTGCATAGATTAAGGACCTTTTGTAAAATTTAGCAGTCGCCCCTAAAGAGAATAAAAACCAATCTGAAAATTGTCCTTTTTGCGATAATTCGCGTTAAATAAATAAATACAAACAATACTAAATAAGAAACCGACTTTAAAAAATCTTTTATAAATGTAATCCCCATGCTGTTCCAAACACAGATTTTTAAAACGGATGAAAATAATAGGGTCTAGAGTGGTCTATGGTGCCGGTGTGGGGCATGGCGACTTTTAAAAATAACATTAGTTTATTTTTTAATTTCATATTAGTTTTTTAGCGTTATTTGTAAGTCACGATGCCCCACACCGGCACTATACCCGACTTTCCTCTAATATATATATTTGAAAAATGTATATTATGCTTACCAATAGAGGTGAGAAAAATCGCGAGGGTTAAAGAGATAATAGTAATCTTCATTTTCACTTAATAGAAGAGCCTGATTTTTGACGAATTTCACAAAAAATGTGAACGGTTATGAATTCTATAAGAAAAATGGCCTCTATATAGTCTAGGCCTTATCAGATTGTAAAAATTGCTGTAAATTTTTTCTTTATCTTAGAGTTTTATTGTATAATGAGAGATATGGACTGATGTGTCTTTAATGAATTTAAGAAATATGTAACATAAATCATATTTTCATATTATTTCTATTATTTTACAACAGATAAAGCTTCATTCAGCTGATTGTGCTGACTCCTCTGTTTATTCGCCGATCATTAAAAAATATCGTATATAGAAAAAACTTACTCTGATCTTGATCAATGTTAGAACTGAAAATAATTTAATTTTTTTCGAAACTCGTATTGCTCGATATGAACCAATTATGTTGCACAGTTCTTTCGTCGCTGTAACAAAACTATGCAAAATTAGGATAAGCAAAGCTCCGGGTTTTTTTCTGAGTCTAAAAAGTTGTCATTTTCCAATTACCAAATTAACATTTTTAGATTAATATAGATAAATAACTAAATTGGCATAGTGTGGAAATAAGTGTAACCGCTCTTCACTCAAGAGAATTTTATTGATTTAAGATAATATAAATTTGTTTATTTCATATTCAAACGTTTTTCTTAATCAAGGACATAATTTACGCATAGTACCAAAAATATGGAACAAAACGCTTGTGTTGCTTAATCACCACTTAATTTGTTGAAAAAATAAGTTATGTATGGTTTGAGCATTTTCAGGAATTGAGGAATATGCTTATTGACAATTGGTTCGCAAAACCAAATTATCTCCCATTAAAATCTCTCTTTAAAAATGTAGCATTCAAATCATATCATTTAAAATTCGTGTCTTTTGTAGTATAGCGTTTAATATGCGATCAAAACTGTTTAGGTCGAAACTAACAGTTTCCATAATTAAATAATATTGGATGAACCCTGATATAGATGGTTTCCTATATATGATATTATTTGATTTTTTCTATCTGTGGTTTCTTTCAGATACAGCATTTGTCTATCGAGGAATCATCTCGAATGGATTTATCATGTTTTGTTTGCTCATCCTTCCGGCGGGCGCGCCATTTGAGCTGACACCGTTGGGCGCACGACGGCAATTTGGCCGTCTCCATATAACATAACTTTTCTATGGCATAAGTGCATGTGTACACCATTGATCATCGATTTTTCACGTAAGGAAAACACACATAAGGTATACAACAATAGATATTAGGTGGAACGAATTAATTTCATTCAAAACTTTTTCAATTATATAAAAAAATGTGAAAAATATAAAACTCAAATACTTGTGTCCATCTGTTGTCTCATATAGTAACTAGAGAATAGCTGTAGGTCCCATTGCGCTGCGATTATTTTTGGCTATGCAAGATGGATTTTAATAAAATGACGGCCAAATTGCCGCGGTAGCGCCCGCCCGAAGGTTAATCCTCATTCAATCTCTTTACAAACCAAATGGCATAATCATTTTTTTTATGATAGTTTTATGTGAAAATTGTGTCACAAAGTTGAGAATAAAGAATTTCATCTGTTTTTTTTTTTTCATATAAACTATAAGTTTTGATGTGTTCCGCGGCTAGGTGATCCAGGAGAATTTAGGAAACTTGGGTTATCAGAAACATGTCTAGCGCGCATTAGATATATTGCTCGCCGCATCCTATTGTACCAATTAGGACGTACAGGCCTCCAAGAGTTGTTAGACATGTGAGACTCCACAGGTTCACCATTTAAAGTAACATGACGCATAATTTCACCATCTAATGTTCCAATTATAAATGCATCTTCTACTATATGAGTACCATAAGGAATGTCGACTTCTCCAGGATCTTCACGCCTAGGAGCAGGAACTTGACGTTCGACAAACCGCTGAAAACTTAATTCTGTGGGAGGAAAATAAAAAGATTTGAATTTTCGTTTCAAACATCAATTTGATATATTTGAGGCCTTGGTATAAATAAAGTTGAATCAATACAAGTTTTGTGTCCTTGGATTAAGGATATATTCTTTTTTCAAACTGTTTGTCTATTAGAGTACCTTAAAATAACTAACTGTTCATAAAATATTCACTAATCGTCTATTATCATAATATTAGGTTTTCAAAATCATTTTTTTCACGACCACGGGGCATGGTCCTTTACTTAGTTATCTATATATTTTTCTCGCTAATCGGTTTTGGCACCGTTTTTCTATAGCCCTTGTAAAAATTGCCCAGCTGGGCATTTTTTGATTATAAAAAATTCCAAAAAACATTTTTATCACATTCTTTTTTACTTTTTTTGGAGAATAATATGATTTTTTCAATTTTTCATAAAAACTGGGGTATGAGAATAAAAAAAATCAAAGAATTTAGTGATTTACATTTGTAATAACAGTTTAAAAATTAGAAATGTAATGTATAAACAATTTACATTCTGAAAATTTCACCAGATATTTAAAAGTTTAATTTTTTTTTGAATATACTAATTTTAATGGAAAATTATTTCAAACAATCATAATTAATTTCTATCCATCTTGAAGGGGAGGAAATATACGTTTAAATTGTAATTTCGCGCCAAATTTCGCAGTCATTCTTTTTATCCAATTGGCTGACTAGATTCCGGATCCGGTTCGATTCCGGCTGTTCCGTTCCGTTCCGTTCCATTATTCAATGAGTCCCTTGGAAGCCATTGCGCGTTTGCCAGCACATACTTTAACAAAGTAAGCATAAAACGTTGCATATTTGCGGATTAGTGATTTTTTTTGTAATTCATTTTCAAAATTTAGAAAATTACGGAGTACAATTTAAGTTTGTTTTTTAAAAAGGAGGTGTTATTTTTTCGACTTAATACGTACGTGTTTTCTGCACGTGACGTTTTTGAGGTTAAAACCACCAAATCGTAAGCTTTTTTTTTAACATAGAAAATAAGCGTTATTCACGATGAGGTAAAAAGTGTATAATATAGTTTTGATCATTTTCACACTTATTTGCAATTACTATATACAAAGAATCTTTGAAGAAATGTAATCAGTATAAAATAAAATTTCTTTTATTTTGAACTTATTACTTTTCACAGAAGACGTTCTGTATATAATAATATGTTAATTTTTGAAAACCGCGGATGACTCTAAATTAAACTCTATTTTCAAAAATGTTAAAATTCATACACACGTGCGAATAAATGGTCCGCGCAATCTAAGTACAACCTTCATAATTTCGTAGATATGATTCACTTTTAACCATTTTTTCCGTAAAACCATAAAAAAAATTGGAAGATATGAATGCATGATTTATGCAATATGTCTCAGTTCCAAATTTATAACTTTTGTTAACCATTTTAATTATGGTGAGTTCAAGTCAACAAAGTAAAAAAATTTAAAAAAGTTTTTTGACAAAAGCCACAACTTTTTTGTTCAAAGAAAAAATGTATCAAATTAAATTCCATATAAGAATATGTACAAATCAGATTAAAATTCGAAACTTGTTTTAAAGGTGTTTAGGGGCCAACGCTGTTCTGCATGAAAAATGGTTATAAAATCCGGTCCCTCAATTAAATTGAAAAATCGTATATGATTTTTCGACTTATTATTTTGTTTTTTCGTGCAAACAAACAAAGTATACTCGAAAACAATAGTGCTCGATGCACATAAGCGCATAAGCAAAAATAATACAAAAAAATTGTTAAAACAATTTTTGCCAACAAAATTTATATATAAATGTATATATATCGAACTTTTCGGGTAACAAATACTTTATTTTGATATAAAATAATTTTTCACTATTTCACAATGTTATTTAAAATGAAAAAAGTGTTATGAATAAACACTCATAATTTTTATTAACAAATCAGATTAAAAATTGCGTTATATTCGTGTTTTCATGCAGAAGTATACTGAGATTCTTATCAAAATCTGCTGATGCCAATGAATTTATGGTATTATCTAGTTGTAAAGGTTTATTAAGATTAAACAAACGTAAATTGTATTACCTAATAATATAAATAAACGCCTTGTGTTCGCAAATTCCTGAAGAAGAAATTATGTTTTTACAAAAACCTTCTGCAAATAACTTCATGTTACCTGACTGGAAAATTTTATTCAAAAATTATTCAGTAAATTCAATTGTCATTGATGAATTGTACATATAAAACATTATTTAATATTTGCGTTTTTTGGAATGAAAAAACTGTTGTGAAGCAATCTTTTGAGCTTGTTAAAAATATCTTTATTAATAAATGGCGTACTGCAAATGTTTTTTTGTATAAAAAGTATAAATATAGCAACCTTTTTCTTACATCTTTGTCATTTATGATTGAAAAAGCATTAGAACTGTCCGAAATTTGACATAATAGTTATTTAACGGATCTCCACGTTTCGAGACCCCCTGAATCCGAAAATAAAGTTTTTAAGATGGCGTATGTCTGTCTGTCCGTCCGACCGTCTGTAAACACGTTAATCAGACATTTTGGATATAAATTCAAAAAGTGAGCGCATTTTGAAAACATTTGAGACAATTTTTTTCAGAATTTGAAAATTCTGTGTACGGATATTCATAGTATTAAAAAGATGAACAATTTCTCCTAATGACTTTTTTCGAAAAATTGTTAAGCAAAACAACGCACAATATGAAAAAAAGCCAAGATGAGGAAAACATTAACTTTTTAAAGCCCTATAAGATTATCATAACAACTTTTGGATTTTCTTGGAAAATCGAAAATTTAAATTTTGATTGCACAAAAAATAATGAAAAATCAAAGTTTCCATTTTGTGGTCAAACTATGCAGGATAATACGAAAAGGGGCTGTTCATAAATTACGTGACACGTTTTTCTTTTGTTTATATCGGTGTATCCCTTTTGGCTGCGAGGCAATTTCTTTCTTGTCATTATTTAAACAAAAGAAAAACGCGTCACGTAATTTATGGACAGCCCCAAAAAGATAAATTAACAAAAATTGTGATCCCAAAAAAGATCTACAATTTTGTTAAGAATAACTTCTTGATATGACGCGTAATTTTTATTTTATTTCTGAAAAATAACATTGAAAATAAAAAATAAAGCAAAAATTGTGGAAAAAGACCCAATAGTTACGAAAAAAAGATTGAACAAAACTTTTTTTATAAATGTTTGCGATCTAAACGAGATCTTTTTGATAAGGTTTCATTTAAGAATTCGAAATGCAAAGAATAAATATCCGAGCGCCAAGCGCAAGAGGTAACGTCCGCGCGCCCTAGGCGCGCTCAAACTTGCGAGTGTAGCGAGCCGCGCGCATAGAGCGCGATGAGAATGTGCCCGTGAAACGCGCAGATTTTTTCTTAAAGCATTTAGAAGGATTTGAAAATTATTTTCGATAGAAAAAAAATGTTCGAAGCGGCTCTATTTCTGATAACTGTTTCAACCATTTATTTGTATTATATTTGTATCTGCGTATCGAGCACTTTTTAAACATCGATCTTGAGAGATCGACGCAGAATTTTTATGCAGAGTATTTAAAAATTGTGATTTTCTGCTCGATTATGATTTTTAGTTTTCAGAATAAATTTAAAATCATTGCATGAGATGTTTTTGAATAAAATACATTTTTGTTTTTTAAAAATTACGTAATGTAGAAGTTACAAACTAGTTGGTAGCAAAAATTGTTTTTATTTTGTTAAAATGTATTTTTTATTTAATTATATGTTTTTTCTGATTACTTAGTTGTATTCTTTTCTAAAGGTATTATACAGTGCAAGATGGTAAATGTTTTCGAAAATCAAGTTTTTGAATATACCTGCTAATTTTTTCGCGCCTAAAATTAATTTAAAAAAAAAACAAATTAATTATTATCTAAAAATATCAAAGTTATTCTGGATTTTAAACATAACTAAAATTATTGATAAATGATCTTAATGTCTATTAAAATTTTTAAATAATTGAAGCCTATTAAACACGAGAGCCAAAATGAACTCTGACTCCATTGCTACTTCAGCACTCATTTTAATATTTTCTAATTATTAATATTATTTCAAAACATTTTTATTTGGTAAAACTGAGATTTAGGTTCATTTGAAGCAAAGTACTAGAATAAAATAAAAAATGATCAATAGTCATATGTCTATTTTTAAGCTCAATTTTTACCAAAGTTTTTATATGATGCTTTGTATCATGCCTATAGAATATACAACAGAATCATATAAAGTAAAAAACAAAAAGAATACCTTTAAAACACCTTTTATCATCAATTTGTATATGAATTGAACATATTCTAATTTTTTAAAAATGAAAATGGACTTTTGGATAAAAAGTTCAGAAGATGATTTTCTCTTTGATCTGAAAACTTTTATGGGATCAAAGAAAAGCATATACAAGCACATATTATTAAAAGTTGGCTTAGCCCTGTCGTATAAAATTCAGTTGATTTTACTGGAAAATAGGTAAAACCTACAAAAAATTAGTTTATTTACCTGACTTCTAATCTAATATACTAAAAAATAATATAAAATAGGATATATACTATACTTACCAATATTGTTGAGACAAACTGTTACGGTTAAGAACAGAATAGCAGTCTTCATTTTCACTAAACAGAGATTACTAATTCTTGACGAATTTTACAAACAGTTTAACCGATGACAAAGTCTCAATAAAAAATTTCCGGTACATATACAAGACCTTATCAGAATGTAAATTCTAAAAGATAAACAATATTTGTAATTAATGGAGTAAAAAGTGATGCAATTCTTTTACATGCCTTATTTTCCAGCAAAAGCTAGTCATAACTTATCAACGTCCCATATTTTTTCTGGCTATTCAGGGTAATCAAATTTAGCACAGTTAAGTGCTGATTAGCACCTGATATTTACTGATAAGTCGCATTGATAAAAAAATGTCTACTATAGAATTTTATTATGGCAACAAAAGTCATTTTACAGCTTCAAGAATAATTGCAAACGGTCACTTAACGAATGTTATATGTTATATGTCTTCTACATATAAGAGAAAATAATTATTCTTTAAATTAAAATTAAAATATAAGTGTTTTAAGGTTTATGGAATTATTAATTTCATGAAAAGCTAAGGATTAATTCACAAATTACATTAGAAGATTTTTTTGGTAAATGTGGTCCTGCAGAAATTTGATCCGATTCAATAAAAGAACTTTCAACCGAACAGTTGAATCTTCAATCATAAGATGAATGTTTAATAAACACAACAATGAAGTTTTAACTGAAAAAGATAAGCTTTAAACTACAAACGGAATAGTTATATTTTCATTAAAGCAATTTTCAATAATAAAAAAGGACAAGATGGTTTCAACAAAATAGTTGAGTTTAAAGTCAAAGAAATTAATTTTCAACGGAAAATATTATTTTCTAACGAAAAGTGGTTCAATTATATTTTCAGTTAAGATATTTATCTTCAATAACAAACAAAAAATTAATTTTCAACAAAATAGCGCAGATAAAATTTTAACAAGTTAGGATAATTTAAAAAAAAAGAGAATTTTCCTGCAAAAATACTGAGTTTGTAGCAAAAAATTGATTAGTTGAATTTTTAGAAAAGAAAATTAATTTAAAACCTCAGAAATTAATTCTCTACTAAAAAAGACGAATTTTGAAAAAGTTCATGAATTTATAACTGAAAAATATCAATTTTCAAACAAAAATTAAATAGTTGAATTTTTAGTTGAAGAAGTGAATTTTCAATTAAAAAAGCATTGTTAACAGAGTAGTTAAATGTTCAACCAAAAAATATAAATTTTCAATTAAAAATGGAATATTTCAATTTTCACTAACAAAGGTTAACCGAAAAATACATATAAAAGTAATTTTTAGAAACTAGTTAAATTCTCAATCAAAGAGATGAATTTTCAACTAAAATAATCAAGCCTATTTCACAAAATCAAGTTTTAACTAAACTGAACAAATACATCAATTTTAACTCAAAAAGATCATTTTTTATCCAAAACTGAAGTAGTTAAATCTTCAGTTTAAAAAGTGAATTTTTAACAACAACAAAAAAAATTTCAACCAAAATCTTCATCTCAAGTAATGAATCTTTACCTTAAAAATGAAGTTTTAACTAAACTGAAGTATGTACGTATTAGGTTCAAAAAGTGAATTTTCAACTAGGAAGATTAATATTCTACCAAAAAAGTAAATTTTTCAACAAAATGGATAAAATTACAATGAAATAGTTCAATTTCCAACTAAGAATGGAAAAGGGAAATTTTCAGTCAAGAAAATTCATTTTCAGCCTAGAAGATGAACTATCTACCATAAAAGACAAATTTTGAAAAAAACCTGAATTTTCAACAAGAACAAAAAATCGAATTTTCGCGAAATTATTGAAATTTCCAATCGGAGAGATGAATTTTCTACCGATAAGTCAAATTAAAGTAGAAAAAAGTGAAAAATTAATTTGGTAAGAAAACAGTTCTTAACAAAATCGTTAATTTTTCAATCAAAACAAAAATGAATTTTCAAGAAAGTAGTTAAAATTTTAGCCAAGTATTAAAGTTTTCAAACAAAAAATATGAATTCTGAGTGAGTGAAAATTTTATTGTTGACATAACGAATAATTTTGATTTTAAATAAAAAACAGTTGGTTTCTACCAAAAAGGAAGATCTTTCAAGAAAATAGAATAATTTTCAATTGCCTTAAATATAAGGCACGCACAGTTTTGTAAGTTATGCATTAGTTATCATCGAAATGAGGAAACAAAGTAAACTGTATGTTTAATGCAAGAAAAATTTATTTATTCAATTTATAAATCATCGTGTTCTCAATGTGAACTTTTTTATGGATGAGATAATTAATATTTGAGAAAGATGCATACGCTGGCCTCCGAATTATCAGTAAACATGTCAAAAAAAAATTACGACTATTACTCTGTAATACGCATTTCCCCATTATCTCCAATGAATCAGAAGTAATGAATCCCAATTGAGCATCACTTTCATTAATCTCATCAGAAATCAAATTACAACATAATTTGTTGACCTAATTGTGAAAATTCGATCTTGAAAATTAATTTCAGAACTTTATTTTTGAACAAAAAGTGTAGCTTTTTATGTTATTTTATACATATATACTATATACATATACTATACATGTGGCCGTGCGGCGATCGATGGTACACGTCGTGCGGTGGAGAAAAGTATAAGTGTTGCAATTAGTTTTCCCAAAACTTACAGATTTAAACAAAATTGTTTAAAAAATTGCAAAATCAGAATCTGTTCTATGAAGAATCATCTTTTTAAAATTAGTTTTTGACAAGAAAAAAAGAAAACGTTGCTTTTAATGAAGAAATTTTGAAACATATAGATAATTACTATTTTGTTAATATTTGTTGTAATTGAGTTTTTTCACTTTTGCTTTGTACCAATTTTCATAAATGTTTAAATTTTAATAAATGATGAATTTTTCAGGAAAACATTTCCTACAGATCTACTGATTCCTAATTTTAAAAATAGGCCAATAATCTTAAATTGGTTGAAAAACGTGTTTTTTAGAATTGTATAATTGACTTCAACCAAAGTAAATATTACTTTTAAGTTGAAAATAGCAGGGTTGTAAAGAATTTTTACCCTGTAAAAGCAAGCCAACATCCATGAAAATTAAACCAGTTTTTCAAAAATTGGTCAGAAGTGATAGTAAAAAATTGTGTATTTGTAGGAAATATTGTTAAAATAAATATTTTTGTAAGTTTTAGAATTCTTTCATTAAAAATAATGTTTCTTTTTAAATTCGAAATCACATCACTAGTTACATTTTTCTGATTCGTAAAATCATAAAACAACTATTTTTTCAGAGATCTCGTGAAACAGGCTAAGATTAGGGAAGTCAAATTAATCCTAAACTTTTTTTTCGAGTCCTGAAACTTTCAGGAAATATTACTTACCTTACTAACAATAATTTATATTACATGGGAAAAATGTGAGCAATTCTGGCCCTATAATTAAAAAAAACAGATTAAAAAAAAGAAAAAATCAATTAATTATTTTTAAAGAAAGCTCTCTTTTAAAAATATTTGATAAATTTTCAGAAATCTTCGAAAGTTTTAAAATATTTTCATTCACTTTTAAACTTCTGAATTTGCTTTCACAAAATTATTAATACTAAACAGATAATAAACCATTTATTATCGTTAGAGTTGATGAATTTGAATAATAAAAAAATAATGTTATTTTCTTGCTTAAAATTCGGTGCATATTTAATATATTTAATTTTTATATCATTTAGAGTTAAATAATTTTATATTAAAATAATTGAAAAATAAAGCATTAGGAATGCTCTGAATTATCCAATTTCATATTTTACATACCAATACGATCATCAAGTTCTATTTTGAAATAAACAATAATCCACTGTATGTCACACATACCTGAAACACAAAATAAATGAACTTTTTAGTTACAACTACATTTCAACATTCTTCATTTTCGCTAAATATAAGAGTCTGATTTTTTACCATCCACACACTCTAAATCATTACGGATTCTATAAAAAAATTACCGATATATACAGGTACTAGCCCTTATCAGATAGTAAATTTTAGAAGTTTGAAAAAATTAGTAAGAGGCTCAAGTAGTTTTTCTTTAGCTGGATGTAATTATATAATCTCTATGGGGTCCTTTTTTTAATAAGCAAGAAAAATTTACCTTACTACAATTGCGTGATGTAGCATCTTATATTTGCATCTTATATCGCATCGCATATCACACTGATAAAAATAATATTTGCTGTAAGATTTGATTTCGGTACCAAAATAAGTGGCAGATGACTTCGAAAAATAATTTAAATTATAATCGAGATGGTGTAAAAATGTGGACCAGGGTGCAAATATAAAGTAAGGATGGTCGTATTGACCAGTTATCAACGCATAGTAGTCAGCGCTTCTTGTGTTTTCTTCAACTTCTTTAACACAATTTCTCTTTAGAAAATGTGTCAAGAAGGTAATGATAAAAAACAGTTATAACAAAAACAGATGAAAAAGTTTTTGGCAAAAATTCTTGGCAAAAATGCCTTTTTTCGCCTTCGTAAGGCCTTTTATATCGATACTCAAGTCCATCTGAGGCATGCGCGGTGCAGGCAGGCGTATTTTAAAAGCCATTTTCGTCACGTGGTATGTCTTACGCTGTAGTGTGTTCAGCGTGGATTTTGTGCGTCTTTGATGTTTATTTTATATAAAATACTTCCACTCAACGGTCAGTATGTCTCATACAATATATGCATATAATTTATGGATGGATATACTAAATAGATATAATTTAATACGATGTATGTGGACGTAAGCTCGATATAACGTAGGTTCCGTGAAGC
This sequence comes from Druon quercuslanigerum, assembly GCA_010014905.2. Lineage (NCBI taxonomy): Eukaryota > Metazoa > Arthropoda > Insecta > Hymenoptera > Cynipidae > Druon > Druon quercuslanigerum. The sequence continues at coordinate 23,485 of JAAAKG020027809.1, read as the reverse complement.
ACCTCCAAGTGACGCTTGCTGATATTTGAGGTTATGTCGGTGACTCTACTAGCTGCTTATCTAGTGCAATGCGAAGTAAATATTTAAATTTTGATAACATTTTAAATATATTCAAGTTTATTAAAATAATTTTTAACTTGAAGAGTTAATATTTTGGTACAAAATTCAACTATTTGGTTGAAAATTAACAACAGATTACCATAAAATACAAAAAAGCACAAAATTCTTCCGAGAGATAGAAAAAAATTGACTTTTCTGTCGTTTTGGTTGTAATTTATTGCATTTATTTGTTAAAGATTTTCGTGACACCTATTTTTGCGAGATGGATCAGTTTTCTTGACTTGAGTATTGAACAGCGGTAGAGTATTTTACTAATTGGTTTTAAAATTACTTAATTTTATTCAATTCCTAAAACAAAGTTGATTCTGTTGAATTCATTTTCAAATTTCAATACAAAAACGAACTTTATGAATACATAATTTACAGTAGACAGAGAAGAACTTGAGCGCTACCGATTGGAAGTATATCGTAAAGGAAGTCCTGCTGGAAATTTATAAGGAATCAATTTCAAATTTTTCAGCAAAAGGAATTGGTCAGTTTTGCGAATTCATTTTCTTCAGTTTTTATTATTTCCACTTGTCGGAATAAAAAATTTAAATTTTTTGTTAGCAGATTGGGCGTTTGAAGCTTCAAACCAAATGTTGGATAAAAAAACGTATATCATATACATTACCAAAATAGTTTCTAACAAGCGAGGCCACTTAAAAAGAAAAAAATCATCTGAGAAACCGACGCTAAAACAAAGTAAGAATATGACTTTATATTATAATTAATTAAACATTTAAATATATGTATATTACATAAAAATGAATGGTTAATTTCAGGTGAAAATGGGTGAACCAGAAGAAATCTAAGCCAAAATGACGAAGAGGATTCACATCAGCAACTCCCCCAACAAACCCTTCAACAATGTGATCAATAACATAACTACTATCCAAATCCACACCAAGAGCAGGCTACACAAAACTGCAGATTCTCACAATTTGAGAATAATTCTTATTTTCAGTACTCAAAAGGTAAATATTTTCTTCTCTAAAAATTATTGGGTAATGCAGAATAGAGACAAAAAAGATAACTTTATAATGAGATAGTTAAATTTTCAGTTTAAAAATTAAAAATGATTTTTCAATAAAAAATATGAACTTTAGAGAATGATGTCAATTTTTAAGAAAATGGTGTAATTGTCTATGGAATTGTTGAATTTTTAAGCTACAAACGACTTCTGTATAAAGCAGTTGATGTTTTAACCAAAAGGGTAATTTTTAAACAAGAAGATTAACTTTCTCTCAAAATATACAAATTCTCAACAAAATACGTGTGTGTTCAACGCAGAAAAGATAAATTTTCAACCAAGTAGTTTCATTTTTAACCAAAATAGTTGAATTTTCGACAATAAATATTAATTTTCAACAATAAAGACATTTTTCAACCAAATAGTGCAATTTTCTATCACAAGAAGATCAATTTGCAATAGATTTGCCAAAAAATAAATGGGAAAAGGTATCAGACGATCTATTCTGGATTTACCCATATTAAGTTCGGAATTTAATTAAATAAAAATAAAACTATTGTTTGTTTAGGATCATTCGCTCGTGAGAGAGTTGAGTTTAATGAAGAAACAGAAAATGCAATATTTATTAATCTAGGAAAAAGGAAATATGAAACCATTGCAATAAGTAGTGCAATGATTTTTATAATGTATATATGAATATAGATTCTCTTCCAAATATAAATATATTTACACAATATCTTTGTGCATTTAAAATGATAATTTATCAAAAATATGGGAGGGAGATTTCAATCGTTTCGAAAAAGCCCGCGCAAAAGGCATGCGCAGTTCAAATGCGCAGTAGAAAAATATGAATTGAACATAGGCCTAATTTGGCCCTACAAGGCTTATACCGCAGGCCCTTGATAGATCCTAAAAGTGCTGGAATTGGAAATAAGCATGACCAGTGAGGGCCATAGAAGGGCTCCAATTGTATAGAGAGTGAGTTATTCTTTGAACCTCCTTGGCCCTGCTCAAGGGATACAATTTAAGGTCCAAAGCAGGCCCAAAATTGTGATATGCTCAAGTTGACCTTTTCGACTTCAGCATGTCTTGATTGGGGGCAATTCAAGTCGAAACGTGGTCGAAGAATTTTTCTTCAGGGTACCCTGATAATGTGAGCTCCGCTTTAAAAATACACACATTAAAGTCACATATCAATCATAATCTGTAGAGCATTTAAGTCAAAGATCGGCACGATACCCCACTCTCCCCTATCTAAAGTAATGAACAAAACGATTGCGTGGCTAAATGAGAAATGTTTTATTGCTGAGATAATAAATGTCGAAGAACGAAGCATGTTGGCTTCTAAATGATCATTACACGTAATTTGCAAGTCATCTCTCTGATGCACAATTTCATTTTTATTTTACTCCATAGCTTAACATTATTTTTGTAGATAAACTAGTTTTTTACATGTGGCTCGTCGACGTCTGGTCCTCCAGCAGAAGTTTCTTTACTTGAAATTTCAGCAACATAATTGCGTTTTGATTTTCCAGTAGGATCTAAGCCTGAATGAGCTATTGCTCGCTTCATCCTTGATTCCCAGCTTCCATGGAAAAGCCTAAAAAGTTGTTCTGATTCGTGCACCTCAACAGTAAAGCCATTGAACATTATGCGACGTGGAATATCGCCGTCTAATGTTCCAATTATAAAACCATGATCCATTATATGGAAACCAGGAGGTATTTTGGGTAGTTTATTAGGTCTATCTTCAATTTCATATTCAAAAGTAATACGAGGGCGGCCTATGGGTGGACGAGTAGCCCGGATCTGAGAACTTAATACTGTAAAAAAATATGAATATGTGAATTGTTATTGAAAAAATTATTACATTTGTTTGCAGTAGAATGCTATTTCTCTTAACGTATGAAAATTGTATACTAATGCATACAATTTTAACTGTGTATCGGAATCTTACTCGAAAGAAGAGAAAGGAATAGTCTAAATGATTGAAAATTATTTTATTACAAAAATAGTGCACAACAACGGCTAAATTAACCAATGTGTAATTAATCAAATTCAGATTAAACATAGAAGACAAATTCAGCTTCAGCTGCAATCATTTTAATAAACATTGACTGATATAATCCTCTTTGTTTGCTTGTCATTTTTTAAACGATTAATTGGTTGAAACACATAACTAATTACAAAACTTCTTAAATCCATGTTGGGAAACTCACATACTAAATATCAATATTTAAATTTGAGCTGTAACAGAATAATCCAAAAATGTAACAGTTCTTTTCTTTATTTATGTTTGTATAGATTTTCGTATCAATTGAATACCGTTGCAGCACACATTATTCCTTCAGATTAAATGTGCACAGAATACAAATATAATTTGCATTTCAGAATACACTTAAAGTCAGGGACGAAATAAAGTACAGATCAATTTTACTTGAAAACTTTTTCTCAAATTTTATGATGTATATTTTATGTCATTAGTGATAGGTTTGAATAACTGAATGGGAAGCTAATTTTTCTAAAAAAAGTAAAAATTTTAAATTGTTTAAATAATTGGTTTGCACCTGAGAGTTGTCAAAAAACTAATCATTTCGTCCACCGCTTCAGAACATTTTTTTACAATAAACCGATACATTAAAGTTATCGTTTAAATACATTTTTTATAACAATTAAGTTAATCATCATGCAAATTATGTGTGTTCTGTATGAGCCTCGTCATGGATGAAGACGTTCATCAATATTCGACAATCCCCCTTGATAAGCAGCGAACAGTTTCGGATCACTGATTTTTACTTAGTAATTGGTATAAACTATTTTGTATACAAAATATTATAGTGTACGTACATATATATTATACTTACCAACAGTGGTAAAAAAAACCGCAAAGTTCAAGGAGCGAATAACAGTCTTCATTCCGACTGATTATAGGAGCCTAATTCTTGACGAACTTCGAAAAAACGTAAAACATTAATAATTCAAATGTAAGAGGACTTAAAAATTTCGCGCTGTTTCAATGTAACTTTATTTAATATAATATAGTGGTTGGGACAAAAGAGGGGGAGAGGGGACGATACGCCATCGAAAAGAATTTACGTTCTTATATATCTTTTATCTTGTGAAAAATAAAGTGGAAATATTTAGACTTTAAATTACGTTTATTACGGAAACGATCCCTATCCTATAATTTTTAGAAGTGGGACTCGCGCGCTTTCGTGGCCGGATTGAGTGTTCAAGAACATATTCGGAAATACGCCTCGTGTTCGCGACGCTAACGAAAAACGTTTGTACGGCAAAAAGATTGATTTTAACGGGCTAGAAAATACAATTAGTGAGCACGATCAGTGTGATAACGATGCTGGCAATCAGGATAACATCTAAACCTATAGTGTGCTAGGTGATGTGAACAGTGGACGAAATAATCAAATGCTTAACAACGACTTCGACATCGAGCTCCTCATCGAAGCTGAAGCGCGGGCAGTGTTACAGGCTGCAAATTCGGTTCAGAGGCCTGCAAATCCTGCTCAACTAAATTCGAGACTTAGAGGATGATGTGGAAATTTGGATCGCAAGAGTGGATGAGATCAAGGAGGCGTATGGCGTCTCTGAACAGATTATTAAAGTCTTAGCTACGAAGCAACTTTAACGTCGCGCCAGAGACTGGTACTATTACACAGAAGGACAAATTTTCTACGTATTTTTTCGATGAATTGAAATTAATGACTACGTCAACGACTACGTCCTATAAGTTCAATTGTTGGCTGCAAAGTTTAAGAAGCTGAATGATTTACTAGAAACCGCCACATTGATAACAGCGGACCAATGTAAGAGAGCATCGACAGGTGGCGCTACTGACCAAGCAGGATCCACTGGAAAGAGACCTGGAGGAACGATTCCAAAGCTACCTAGAAAATTCGATTAAATGATTTAACTGCAACGGCGAAGGACATTGCTCCAAGCATTATACGAAACCACGACGAGAAAGAGGTTCATGTCTCACTTGTGGAAATATTGGACGCGACTACCGAAACTATCCCGTCAAATTATCTGCCGGTTCGACCAGATCTACTTCGGAACAAAGGACAACTTCCACCAGGTAGTAGGCTCCGGACAGCATCACAGCACTCATCGAAGATCCGGAAATAGACGACAACAAGAAGACCGAAGAGAAGCAAACTTCAGTACTTAGCCAATCGTGCGAAGGATACGATGACGCTTATTATGTACAGGTTAGAGAGGTTCGGGATCATGACAGATATGTTAAAACATTTTTAGATTCCGGAAATAGCATAGGTCTTTTAAAGGAAAGTCTTTTAAAGGCAGATCCTAGGAATTTCGGAGGATTAAATAAATCGCCTCTTGTCATTTACGATTATATCGATGCTAAGATTTATGTAGACATTTGTCCAGATCATTTATGTAAAGCCCGATTTGCCATCGTACCAAACTCAACCATGTCATACGCCGCTTTGCTAGGAAGAAATCTCACACTATTGTCTGGTATGAGAACTATTCTTAGAGGTACGAAAAGTACCCTTCAATATTTACCGTTTGAAAATGTAATTCCATTAAGTGATAAGCTAGTGAGTGAGGTACTCAATATAGATGTCATTGAAAGTCCTAGTCAGCTGGACATGGTACTTGAAAATCTCGATAGCGACATTCCGTGCGAAACCAAAACCCAGCTTTTGGATTGGCGCAACAATTATCTTTTTTAATGATAAACGGATAACCTTTGCGCCTAGAAGAATGTATTGGGCAGAAAAGGTAGCTTCTCACGACATTATAAACAGTCTTTTGGAAAAAGGAATAGTCACATCTAGTAGTTCAGTTTATAGTAGCCCGTTTGTATTGTCTAAACGGAAAAATGGTGACTACCGACTATGTGTCGACTATAGAGCTGTAAACAAAATAACAGTAAAAGATCACTACCCTTTACCACGCATCGAAGATCAATTAGATCGGCTCAAAGGTAAGCTAAGCGAATCACTATCTTTTAATCAAATTCTAGTTTATAAACAATTGCAGGATCTGTTTATTCGTAAATTGCAAAAAGACTTAGAGGTGTCTGAAAGTAAAAATTTTGAACTTTGTAACGGCGTAGTGTATCGTAAGAAAGACGCAAACCTGTTATTTTATGTACCTGAAACTCTGATAAGAAGCGTAATTCAAACATGTCACGACGATGTACGGCACGTAGGATTATAAAAAACAGTTTATCTGATATCCAATGTTTACTGGTTTCCGAATATGCGAGCACACGTCGGATAACACATAGACAGTTGTATTAAGTGTAGAACTTATTCATTGCCTTCAGCTAAACAAGAAGGCTTTCTGCAACTTTACGAAAAAGGAAATAAGCCCTTTGAGACTCTCCACGTAGATCACTACGACCTTTCAAAGGAGCGCGTTTTGGTATCAAGCATGTCTTACTAATTGTAGATGCGTTCTCAAAGTAGACCGTTTTATACTTGGTTGAAACAACAGCGAGTAAAGAAAATATTGTAAAACTGGAACAGTGCTTCCACCTTTTCGGAATTTGCAAAAGACTTGTATCTGATAGAGGAACTTGTTTCACCTCGGACGAATTTGCGGAATTTATAGAAAAACGAGAAATCGAACATGTAAAAGTTGCATCTGCCACTTCTAGGGCAAACGGACAAGCAGAGCGCGTTAATCTCTTTCTGAATTCCATTTTATCGAAATTAGACGATGATGAATCTTGGTTAACTGCTTTAGACAAAGCACAGTTTGTGATTAATAATACAATTTCACAAAGCGATAGCGACGACCCCAGGGAACATTCTCTTCGGGTTTGATCGAAAGGGTTACACCGATGACGAACTACTAGTTTATGATGCGAATAAAAAAACAGTTTATGATGCGAAGCGGAAAGAATCACGTAAATTTTAGACTGGCGATTTTGTCATGATCAAAAACGTAGTTACTAACCAGGGCGTTAGTAAGAAGTTGTTACCGAAGTACAAAGGGCCACATGTTGTTAAAAAAGTTCTCGACCTTGACAGATATGTCATAAACGACATCAAAGGATTCCAGATTACTCAGAAACCCTTTTCTGGTATTTTTAGCCCAGACCGAATGAAATTATGGATTAAAAAGACATGCGATAGCTTGGACGAAGGAGGGGATCTAGACCAATAAATCCTCGAAGTCTTTTATGGTGGTCGGATCGAACACTTTGTCAGGCTGGCCGTACTATAGGAGGAATTTAAAATTTCGCGCATTTTTAATTTGAGTTCGTTTGATGTAATATAGTGGTCGGGAAAGAAGAGGGGGGAGGGGACGATACGCCATCGGAAAGAATTTAAGTTCTTGTGTATCTCTTATCTTGTGAAACATAAAGAGGAAATATTTAGATTTTAACTTACGTTTATTACGAGTCGAAACGATCCCTATCCTACACAATAGTATAAAAATCATCAGTATATATACTAGGCTTTATGACAGTTTCACTTTCGAAAAAAATACATGCTGATTAGAATCATATATTTATTCATAAGTCGTACTAATAAAAGTAGTATTTGATTTCGGTACCAAAATTGTCCAGTAAAGTTTCTGTATAAATTGAATAACACTTCAAAAAACAAAATTTAATTTATATTTTCGCAATATTCATTAGTAAATAAGTATAATTTAGTGCTTCTTATGTAGGCCTAAAGATTCGTATGATGAAAGTATCAAATATTTGAAAACGGATACGTGTTTTATGTGAAAAACAACCTATCATGTGGCGCAAATAAAGTTTTAAATGGTGATAAGCGTTTTCCATATATGGTATATACTTGATGAATATTCATTTAAATCACGTATCAAATAATTAATCGAAATTAACAATTAAAAGAAAAATATTCACAATTATGAATAATGTTAATTATTAAATGAATTTCCCTAATTCCTAAAGCTTTATTTTAAGCTGATGTTAAATTATTTTTAGTTTAATTGCACCTATTAAGAATCTAAAATTATTCAATGATCCATCTTAGATGCAAGCTTAGAAAAGGGAATGCATGCAAATTTTGTAATAGCATTAAAATGTGGAAATAAGAATAACTATATGTTAAATTCAAAGAACTTTTATTGATTCAAGATACAAGGTTTGTTTTTTCCTAAAAAAATAATGGCCTTAATCAAATAGATAGTGTTCACCCAGCACCAAAAATATTGAACAAACGATTGTGTTCCTAAATAAGAAGCTGTTTATGGATAAAACAATAAATGTCTAAAAAGAGGAATTGGTATTTCCCTATTACCAAATCAATCCAACACACAATAATCCTCACTTTGATTAATCTCATCAGAGATCAAAATGACATCATTAAAAAAAAATAATATTCAATCGTGAAAGTTCGATCTAAAAGTTTAAAGCAATGTAGCTTTATTTTTAAATGAATAATTTCATTGCCATTTAATTCCATATCATTTATTCACATAAACTAGTTGTTTCTATGTGGCCGTCGGCCGAAATATCCTCCATGGTAGTATTGACGTCTCGAACTTCCATCAGAATTTTGGCGATTTGAGCTTCTAGCATTATCTAGACCCATTCGATGTATTGCTCGTCTCATCCTTTCATACCAGTCATTTCCAACGAAAGCCCTAGGGTAGCCAGATTCGTGTATCTCAACAGTAACGCCACGGAGAGTTACTTGACGGTAATGATCGCCGTCTAATGTTCCAATTATAAAACCATCATCTATTATAGGAGTACCAGGAGGCATGTAGGGTAATATATCAGGTTCAGGAGCAGGAATATGAACATGCTGTCTGTTAAGCTGGAGCTGATAACTCAATCCTATAAAAAGGAAAGAAAAGTAGGGGAACTTTAATTAAAAATTTAAATTTCATACAATTGTTCACACATTTTATTGAACAGATTAGTATATGATTTCAACTATGCATCGGAATCCTGATGGAAGGACAAGAATTTATCATCGGTGAGTCCATTTTTTAAACGTTTTTTCCAATTTTTTTCATGAAACACTTTCCAGAAGGCCCATTTTTAAGCCAAAATGTAAAAACATTTTTAACCCAAAATATAAAAACATTTTTTCCCTTTTGCAGTGATTACAATATATTACAAAACTTCTTAATAATATATCGAAAGCCTGTAAAGATTTTTCAATTTGTATTGGCTTGAATTAAAGATAAGACTTGAAAGGCTGTGGTGAATTGTTTTATATTTTTGCTAAAAGTTTTATACCGTATGCCAAAATATGAAAGCGAGGTGAAAAATTCGAGATAATCTCGTTTTTTTAAATTTCTAATTCGTCAAAGATATCCTTACGAACGGATAATCATGTTTCAAAGTCATCAATTTTTTTTGTATTTTGCATACCAATTGATAACAAAAGGGTGGGTAAGGAACTTACAATTTCTTTTGTGGTACATAAAAACGTGTTCAAGTTTTTATGTCCAAAGAAATCGAAACCGAAACTAAGAAATATATATATCATATACTTACCAACAGAGTTGAGAAAGGCCACGAAGGTTAAGGAAAGAATATCAATCTTCATTTTCACTGAATAGAGAATTCTGATTTTTGACAAACTTTACAAATACTGTTAAATATCATGAGTTCTATACAAAAAATTATCACTGTATATACTAGCGCTTATCAAATTGTAAAAAATATTCGAATAAGTTGATTTATCGTCTTGTTTTACAGCGAGGTGTATTAACACAAAGTCTAAAGTAACTCCACAAAGATTTAAAAACAAATTTTATTGAAGTAAGCACTGAGTAGCCTTTTACATTTACTCGCAAGTCACACATATAAAAATAATATTTCTTTTAAAATCAGATTTCTGTGCCACAAAATGTTTCATGCACAAGCATATTTGCACAATGTCATAAAAAACGTCCTAATCAGCTTTGTAAAATAATTTAAATTGTAATCGAGACGATGTTAACAAATGTTGACCTGGGTAGATATAACATGTAGCGATAAAACATCTAAGAGAAGTGAATTAAATTTTCAAAAATAATTATTTTTTGGCTTAATTTGAATCAAAACATAGTAGTTTAAGTTTGATGAAAGTATAAGTTTAACGAAGTGCAAATTAATTATGTCATGATGGACAGTTTCAATATCCTAGTAGGCGTAAATTTTCACATATTTATTTGATGATGCGGGGAGCCTTCGAGATATGCTAAAGGCTATTGCAAGCACACAAGCTAGTTGCTTCTATGAGGCCCGCGAGCAGGTGATCCTCCAGTAGAATTTGGACGACTCGAACTTTCAGCACAATTTTGGTTACTTGAACTTGCAGAAGTATCTAGACCCATTCGATGTATTGCTCGCCTTATCCTTTCCTCCCAGCTTCCATGAAAAAGCCTAATAAAGCCTGATTCGTGTTTCTCAACAGTAAAGCCATTGCATAATATGCGACGCGGAATTCCGCCGTCTAATGTTCCAATTAAAAAACCATTATCCGTTATAGGAATACCAGGAGGTATGACGGGTGATATTTCACGTGAAGGTTCAGGTTCAGGTTCGGGAATATGAACATTTTCTTCCGGAATCTGGGGATTCCGGATCTGAGAACTTAATTCTATAAAAGAAAATATATGAATATGTAAATTTTGATGTAAAATATAAATTTAGTACATTTCTTCAAAGCGACTGTGCGATTTTTTCTACTTTTGTAGGTCATGCCGCAAGTCAAAGTTGTGGTTGAGAATTCGAGAAATTCTTAAATTTCACAATGGTTCTTATCAATTGCTAATATGAAATGTTTAGACCTTTTTAGGTGAACGATTTTTGTGTTTCCATTCTTTTCGTATCTTGCATAGTTTTATGACCAAATGGAATTTTTTATTTCATAGTTTTTTCAGTGGATAAAATCAGAACCATTAATCAAAAAAGGCAGATTAATGATCTCGAAATTTCTTTTTGGTCCCTATAAACGTATTCAAGGGTTCTCGTGGCGTCGAGATTTATTGAAATCTGTGATAGTCAGTTTAGATCATTGATTTTCCCTTAGTAATTAGTATAAATGAGTTTAGTATCATAAAACAACAACAGGGATTCGAACGAAATTAAGGGGAATTTTTTTATATTTTCCAATTATTTCTGTAAATTTAATATAATCCACCTGAAAAGTATGCTAAGTATAAGAAAGAATAAAAAATAATGCAGCTACGGAAGCACAATGTTAACATTGTGTTTTTTCCAAGTTATATGTCCACATAAAATTATGCTTACATAAATATGTTATGTTCACATACTTTATCACATATTTTTGACATTATTAAAATTAAATTTTGTTGTTGAAAAAAGATCTTCTCCTTTACTCCACTGGGAATCGAACCAGAGAACTTTTGACTGGCTGCAGGTGCTGTCCCCTTAAGCTACTACAGAGATCGCAAAAAGTCATTTTCAGAAATGCATGCATTATTGTGCCAAGTGTTAAAAGTCAAATTTTTCTAGATCTTTTTTCAGAAAAAAATTAACTAACAATTTTTTTAATTCATAACTCTCTGAAAAATAATGTATATGCTATACTTACCAATAGAGTTGAGAAAAACTGCAAAGATTAAAGAGAGGATAAAAATCTTCATTTTCACTGAGTAGATGAGCCTGGTTATTGACAAATTTCACAAACAGTGCAAAAATGATACATTTTACCTAAAAAATTACCATTGTATATATACTAGGCCATATCGCATTTAACATAGTGTCATTCTTTGATTTATCGTCTTGTTTTTCAGTTGAAATGTTTATATCTAAAATCTTCTTTTATTTCAAATAAATCAAAGGTTGTTTCACGCATAAGTATATTGATAAACTGTCATAAAAAACGTCATATTCGCCTTCGAAGAATAATACAGAATTTTTTCTTCTCCTTCCATCCTAAAATTAGGTTATAATGACATTACTTTAAATATAAATACATCCTTGAGAAATAATTTTTTTTAATAATATTTTATCTGGCTTAATTAAAATCGAAATATAGGCGTTTAAGTATTATGGAACTTTATATTTCATGAAGCGCAAGTGGATTATGTTATAATGAACAGTTTGATATCCCAACGGGTGCAAATTTCACAAAATTTCCTATTTTACATCTTTAGAAAAATTAATTTTGGTCATATACCAAAGAACATTTCTTGGACGTTCCAATACTGATTTTTACCTTTATGTCCCAGAAATGTTCGAGGAGGTTTTAATCATCTTTAAAAAAAAATTTTTTTGTCAGATTAAGTATTAATGATGAGTAATAAACAATCAAAAATTTCTAATTAAATTCGGTAAACCTTCATAAATAATTTCAGGTACATTTGCGCAATATACCGCAGCAAATAAGTAACTTTTACTGCGTCTTAATTGGGTCCGAAGATTTGTACGGTAAAAGCTAGTATCAAATATTTACAAACCAATCATTATCGGATATTTCTAAATAGTTAACTAAATATATAACCTATATTAAATTATATGGTTCAGAACAACATTGAAACAGCGATAAGCATTTTGCAGGTGTGGTATATACTTGATACATATTCATTAAAAACAGATGTGAGATAATTAATTTTTACGTTTCAAATCATATTTTTATCATCAATTATTTCTATGATGACAACAATTTTCCAGCCCCCCTCCCAAAATTTAAGTAACTCTTTTTCTGCAATTAAAAGATATATTTTTAAAGAAATTAAAGAAATTGCACATTTTTCCTAAAGAACATTCTGTGGAGCATACCCTCTTTTTATGTTTAGTAGCATCATGTGTAGCATCATATCTTTTTTCGTTTTGTGGCGAAAAACACTTTAGAATTTAAAATAAAAATTCCGTGTCACTTCTTCTCAAGTAAACCTATTTGACTATTTGTTTACTTGTTTTCAACCTCAGATGAATATAATTTTCATAGAAAGCTTGAGAAAATTCATAAAGTTTTCGAAGATTTCATATATATGTTTCGAAAAAGTATCTAAAAAATTTTTAACAATTCGTTTCTGTTTTTTAAATAGATTTTTAACCAATTTTACAAAATATTTCAGTTAGTTTTTAAGTTTTTTAGGACCTGCAGAAATAAAACAATATTTTATAAATTTTCTAAAATCTTTTAAAGTTTTAAAATATTGGTAATCTCTTCAAAACTTTTTAAATTCCTGTCTACATATATTTTAAACTGAATCAAATTATTCTTTAAATTTAAAAGAATCTTCAAAAAATCTTTCAAAATTTTCAAAAAGAATCTTTCAAAAAATCAGATTTTGAAATATTAAAAAAACTTGAATTATTTCTGAAATTTTTTCAAAACTTCCTTGTGTTTAAAATTTCAAAAATTGCCTTGGAATCTTTCAAATTATTTTTAGACAATTTTGAAAATGTTGTCATCCATAAATGACTTCACACACTTAGAACGCAGGAAGTAGCAAATTTTGACAATTTTTCAGAATCAACAGAATGTTAAAGAGAGAGGGGGGGGGTGGTTAAAATAGTAGAGTGACTATATTTATGGATGATGCATCCACAAAAAAATATTCTTAAAATATTAAAAAGCTTCTTTTTGTTGTTGGAACAAAAATATTAAAAAATATTATTAAATATATTAATTATCTCTATGGAATATTAAAATGACTGTTTCAGATTGAATGTATGTTTAACATATTAATATTTAGAGTAAAATCTATTTTCGTCAGATTAGTGAAAATATTAAGAAAAAGTTTGGTACAAATAAAAATAATATTACTAAAAAGTTACTTTTAATAAAGAAAAAGAATTTTTATATAATTTTGTATTGCAATTAATAAAACATTAATTACGCTTAAAATAATCCATTATCATCTTTTACATACCAATACGACCATCCAGTTATATTTTGAATTAGAAAATAATCCACGGTATAAGTCACACGTACCTGAAACAAAAAACAAATTTACATCTTAGTATTTTGTGCAATAAAATTTTGTTTCACATTCAAGATATAAATCTAAACTTATTTTACTGAGATATTGAATTTGAATTCAGCATATCCCATAATCTTTTTTATTAAATTTCCCCACAATTCTTTATCTTATCCGATTTTTTGTTAAATCCTGCCTTTGTAAAGCAGGAATTCTGGGAGTTTTATACGGGTCAAATTATTTTTGCGCCCGTGAGTACCTTTTTCGAAAAATGTAATGTTTTCATATTTATTTATAAAATTAAAAAAACGTTTTGTGAGAATTTCGTCCAATTCATCGTTCTTTACAAAAAAAATTAAAAAATTAATATTTGAATAAAATTTAGCATAAAAAAGTTTTGTAAAAAAGGTGGGGTTTATGATAAAATGTACTTTTATTTTTCTCAGAAAACCCCCTGAAACTTAGTTGATATTGAATATTTTGTTAATTTTCAAATGTTATAAGGGGTTTTAAAAGCCTGTCTTTTTTTAAACAACTCTTAAATTTCGTATATGCTCACAATTTCGCGTATCGCCTTATTTTATTGAAAAAACACCCTTTTTAAGAGACGAATACAAAAATTTAATTAATAATATTTTTATATTAATCCAATAATATCATTATAAATAAATATAGCTTTATTTCAAGCTGCTCTTTAATTAATTTTCGAATTAATTAATTGCCCCTGTTAAGTATCTTACATTACCCAATAATCAATTTTACATAGATGATAAATTAAAAAAATTGACGCATCCAAATTTTGTATACTTAACACAAAAATGTGGAAATAAGAATAACACTATCTTTAAGTAAAATACCTTTTATTGATTAAAGATACAAAGTATCTTATTTCATAAAAAAATGTTTTTCATAATCGGAAACATAATTTCCAATTTAGTATCAAAAACGAAATAATGTCACAATAAAAATAAATATACAAGTGAGTGAGATACATTTTCTTTGTATACAAAAAAAATACAACTGTTACTCTGTGATACCTATTTCTCTATTATCCAATCAATCACACATTTTAAATTGCAAATTATCCACCACTTTGATTAATCTTACCAGAAATTAAATTGTGAAATCAATTTTTTAGACAATATTTTACGGTGCAGTCCCGCTCAACCAGCACATGGTTACCCCTCTAGTATTTTTCTTACTCGGAAAAAACCTATATGCATGAAGAAATAATTCAGAAAATAGTTTTACGAGTATAAACAATTACTTCATCAATATAGGTTTTCGCAAATGAGGAAAATATTATATATTGTAACATTATTCAGAAGAATATCCAGAAGAATGTTTACGACTCGAACTTCCAGCATAGTTTAGGAAACTCGAACTTTCAGGAGAATTTTGTAAACTCAAATTTCCAATAGAATTTTGGCGACATGGACTTTCAGCAGTATCTAAGCCCATTCGATGTATTGCATTCCGCATCTTTAGGTGCCAATCTCCAATGAAAAGCCTAACAGGGTAGCCAGATTTGTGCACCTCAACAGTAAATCTACCGAGAGTTAACCGGCGTTGGATTCCGCAGTCTAATGTTCCAATTATAAAATCATTTTCTAGTATATGGGTACCAGGAGGTATGTAGGATGCTACATGAGGTTCAGGTGTACGTTCCGGAATAGGAACATGTTCGAGAGCAAAATTTCGTTTACTTCGAATACCAATTTTTTCAATTTTTAGGCCCATTCGACGTATTGCTCGATGCATCCTTTGGTACCAATCTCCAATGAAAAGTTTAACTGGGTGCCCGGATACGTGCACCTCAACAGTAAATTTTCCGAGAGTTATTCGACGGTAAATATTTCCGTCTAATGTTCCAATTATAAAATCATTTTCTATTATATGAGTACCAGGAGGAATGTGGGGTGCTGGAATAGGTCTAGGTTCATGTTCAGGAGCATGAACAGGAACATGTTTCAGATTAGCGTTCTTTCGGATCTGACTACTTAAATCTGGAAAAAGGAAATAAAAGTATATGAATTTTCATTAATAATATCAATTTTTCATTCACAATCATATGCTATTTTTCTAAAGAGATTGGTAGATAATTTGAACAATGTATCAAAATCCGAATTGTATCGTTTTTTTAAAAGGTTCGGATCGGAATCATAACATTTTTTAAAAGGTCGATTTAACACGTACCGTTATTTTAAAGATTTACATGCAAGGGCACTCACAGAATATAAATATAATTTGCATGATAATGAACTTATTGGTTATAAATAATTTATTTAAACAAATATTTTCCTCAATGTGCAAGCTTCCTTATTTCAATTAGATTTGTAGCATAAATAAATAATTACATAGTAGGACAAACGTTTTAGCAATTTGTTGCTTCAACAATCGGAAACTCAAGTATTTGTTTATATAAATTGTTTATACAATCAACACTAATTTTTACTGCAAATTATAGTTAATTTTAACATATATTACGACTTAGAGTTATTGCATTTTTAACTAAAAATATTAATTTGTAAACAAGTAGTTTATTTTTGAACCAGAAAGCTAAATTTTCAACCAAGAAGATTAATTTTCTAGAAAAAAAAAATGATTCTCAACAAAAGACTAAAATTAAAAAAAAAAATTTAATCCAGTCGTTGAATTTCCACCAAAAAGATGAATCTTCTACATAAAGAGACAAATTTTTGTAACAAAATGTATGAACTTTCAAATATAAAAATAAAGTTTCATCAAAAAATAGAATAGTTAAAATTGCAACCTCAGAAATTTTTTCAATAAAAAAAATAAAGTTTTAACTAATGAGATTTTTTTCTACCAAGCAAGACGAATTTTTAACAAACTAGACAAATTTTCAACCAAAAAGTTTAATCTTCGATTGAAAAAAAAAAATTTGTAACATTAAGTGAAACATTTAAAATTTCAGTTAAATAAAATTAATTTTCAAACAAGTAAAAACGATATTTAACGAAATAGTTCAGTTTTTAACCCAACAGATGAATTTTAAACCAAGAAAACTAAATTTTTACCAAAAAATACTTTTTTCAACCAAACAGTAAAATTTTCAATTAAAAATGTCTTTTATCAACAAAAGGATTAAAAAGTTATAATTTGTTTTTTACTGAAGTAAAAAAATGCCAAATAAAATAATGAAGCGTCAACCAAAAAAATTAATTTATGGGCAAAAAGTTGAATTTTCGATGAAAAAGATTAATTATTAAGCATAAAAGTGAATTTTAACAAAATAATTGAATGTTATACCAAAAAAAAAAAATTTTTAAATGATCAAGAAGATTAATATTCTACGATAAAAGACGAATTTTTAACGAAACAGTTGAATTTATAGCCAACCATGGAATGGTTGAATTATCATTAAAAAAATTATTTTCTAACTAAAAGAAAATAGTTTGCAACAAATTAGTTAAAATTATTTCCTTTTTTATATAAGTAATTTAAATTTTATCCAAAAAGATTTTAATTTTGAACCAAAACCCGTTTAATTCATCGAAAAAGACGAATTAAACAACAATTTGAATCATCAACCAAAAAAAGATTATTTTAAGCCAAAATGTTGCATTCTTAATAAAGAAAGACAAAATTTAAAAAAATAAAAATTCTCAACAAGAGTTGCATTTTTAACCAAGAAAGCTTTTTCAGTCGATAAAGTCAAAAAATGCCCTTAAAAATGTTAAATTTTTATGTCAAAGAGACGAATTTTCTATAAAACAGTTGAATTTTACACTAAAATAATTGAAATTTCCAAAAATGTTGACTCAAAAAAAGCGGAAAATAAAATTGCCGACTTTGTAAACTTTCCGAAAAAGAAAAAATTCGAAATTGAAAATATGGAATTTGTCAATTCCCGAATAATAAAATTCTTCACAGCTTGTAATATTACCGAATTTTTAAATTTTCGAATAAAAGGACTTGTGACAGAAAATCAATAAAATATTTTTATCAAACACAATTTTTATATATATTTAATGTATTTTGTTAAATCGTTCTTACATTGTTTTTTTTTGCATAAGGAATATTTTTTCAATTGATGTTATTTCAAATTCAAATAATAAAACACAAAATTGTCTTAATTTTTAAATTCGGGAATATTATAGAGTGAAAATTTTTCAGTCTTCCCAAATAAATGAAACAAAACTTAATTAAAAAATCTGCTTCAGCGGGATCTAAGCAAAAAATTCAGGTCACTGATTTTTCTTTTAGTACATGATATTAATAATTTTAATATTAAAAAAAGTATTTATATTATACTTACCAACAGTGTTGAAAAAAATTACAAATTTTAATGCGATAATAAGAATCTTCATTTTTACTGAATGAGTAGATGAGCCTGATTTTTGCTGAATTTCAAAAACAGTATAACACACGATGAATTATAAATGCAAAATTACCTCTCTTATCACATTGTAAATTTTGAAAGATTGAACATTTACGTAAGAGGCATAGTAAAAAGTGATGTAATTCTTTTATTTGTCTTATTTAGCAACCAGAGGTAATAATTTAATCCTACAAAAGTCTCCTATTTATTCAAGGAGACAAGAGAAATTTACCGTATTGCAATTACGTGCTAATAAAACCTCTTATATGTACTCGACAGACACGCTCATAAAAAAATTATTTACTTCTAGATTAACTTTTGGCACTAGCCATCGTTTTATACTATAGAGGAAATGTTTAAATTGTTTAAAAATGATGTAAAATTTATTTTAGCATTTCAATATCTGCAAAAGTGTTTTATATAAGCGCAGTATCACATGTCGTATAGGATTGCTATTTATAATGTGATATAAAACAAGAAATAATATTTTATTTTATATTTTTTTTGCGTTTCAAAATACATTTATATGCCTTATTATTTCTATATTAGAATATTTTTCAAGATTTTAGGTAAGTCCCAGCAACATTTAAAAAAAATATCAACCAACCTAGAGGATTTTTCAATTGATATTTGAAGAAAAAACAAATTATTTTGTTCAATTTATAACGAATTGTGTTTTTAAACAAAAGTGCTAAGAAAATGTAACATAAAAAATTATTTTCAACCAATAAAGAAGAATTTAAAAAAATTAAATCCTTAACTAAAACAGATTATTCATCAATCGAAAAAATTAATTGTTAATTGAGTAATTTAACTTCCTAATTTTCAATCAAAGAAAATAAATTCTAAGCGAAAAAATGTAATATTTCAATTTACAATTTTCAGTTTTGAAATATTTTTAAGCCCGTTAAGACTTCTTGTATACCTGAATATCTTTTAAACTACCTTAAATTATTCTTTAAAAATAAAAAATTGTCTTCAAATCTTCAATATATTTTTTTTAATATGTTTCAAATATTTTAAAATGTTTTAAAATCTGTTCAACTATTCTCTTGAAATTAATTTTTTATAATAAAAAATTGTCTTGAAGCCTTTTCAAATCCTTTAGAAGTATCAATATTTTATTTCAAAATCTTCAAAAATTTGAGTTTTGGTAAAATTTTTTCAAATCTTAACACGCTTAAAAATTTTTTTAATCTGTTAAAAGCTTCTAGATATCTCATAAAATTAGTCGAATTTGTTAAAAAAATTTTAACTTGCAAAATTAAAAAATCTTGCTTTAAAATCGTTTATGTTCTATTTAGAAATATTAAGAAATTATATGAAATGTTGATTTTTTTCAATTATCTCAAAAAATTAATTTTTAAAACTAAAAAATATTTGAAATTTTCCTAGCAATAATAAAAAAAAATTTTATACAATTTTTTTTATTCCTGAAAAATTAATGAACGAGCATAAATCATTCAGATTTTTAAAAGAAATATTATAAAATCTACCAAATTAAAAATTAATCTTTTAAATAAAACCTAAATTATTTAAAACTGTCCGCAGATTCTTGACAAAATTAAAGAAAAATGTTCAAGAAGTTTGGAAAAAAAAGATGAATTCTCATACAAAAATGTAAATGCTGCTGCAAAACCAAAAATATTTTTATTTTAAATTAGAAAAGGTTAATTTAATCCAAGAAACAAAAACAATTTTCAACCCAATAGTTAAATCCTCAACCAAATATATTAATTTTCGACTATGAAGATTCTTTTTCTGCCAAAAGGTAAAATTTTCAATAAAATAGTTACATTTTCAGCCATAGAAATAAATTTTTAACAAGAAAAAATAATTTTTAGAACCAAATAGTTAAATTTTTAATAACAAAGATGACTTTTAAACAAAAATATAGTAGGAGATATTAAGACTAAAAAACATTTCATTATTTAATCAAAAAGAGTTGAATTTATGCAGACAACTATTCAACCGAAAAAGATTTTTTAGTCTAGAATAAAAAAAAATAGGTTAATTATAATTTTATAAGAAAAATAATAATTTTCTTAGGTACATAATAAATTTTCTTCTGAATTTTGTGTGTGAAGTTACAAAGAATTTTGGTTTTAAATGTTCAAAATCTTTTCAGGTTTCAAATTATTTTTGTAGATTTTTAAAACTTCTAAATATCTGTTACGCTTATTGCATTTTTTTAAATATCTATAGTCTTACAAAATTAAAATTTTTTGCTTTCAAATCTTATACATACCTTTCTAAAATTTTAGGAAATCATTTTTAATGTTTTTAAATCTTTTGAAATATTTTCTTACAATTAGTTAAATACAAATTAAAAATCCTTCAGAATCTTCAGAAATCTAAACCTTCGTTAAAATGTTTTGAAATCTTTCAAAATTTATTATTATTTTTTAATCATTTCAAAGTTCTAAGACTTCGAAATATTTTATGAAATAATTCAAAGTTTACCTAAAATTGTTCAAAATCCCGTATAAATTAAAAAAGTATAAGTTAAAAAACATTTCAATTCAAATTTTTCTTAGCAAACAACGTTTAGAAATATTCAGAAATAATTTTCATGAAGTAAAATCACCTATTGGGAAATGTGATTTACAAATTGATCGTAATGTGAGTGCAAGTTGAGAACGGAATTTTGGCCCTTTTTAATAAAGAATCATTTACAATTTAAATTTTCTATTTTAGAATTGAAGTTTTAGAATTAAAATTAATCATTTGCAAATTACGATTTCCAAAATCCAAAAAAATTTTGAAAGAACAAACTAAAAAGAGTATTTTCGAGATATTTAGTAAGATCACTTTTTTTTAGAAAGAAAAAATATGACTATTCCTCTATAAAGTAATAAGGCTTTATTTCAAGCTTCTTTTTAAATTAATTTTTATTTGCCTCGAATTTGGGACATAAAAAGTTATTATAATTAGGACAGAAGTGTGGAAATAAGCATACAATTTTTTTTCAAGATAATTACTGATTTTAGATATTATGGTTTTTATTTCCTAAACAAATGCTTCTGCTTTCATTCAATGGTAAATTTTCACTTTTTGCTAAAAATATTGAAAGTTATACTTAATAAAAATTTTAGTTGTTACTCTGTAATGCATACGTATTTCCCTATTCAATCAACCATAGTTCAAACCATCACTTTGATTAATCTCACCAGAAAACTTTCACAGCTTTAATTTTTAGTTAAAAATTTTTTTTACAGCGATTCATTTTTCAACTCGATTGTGACAGTAGTCCAACTATAAAATCATCTACTATTATGAGAAGTCCGTCAATGTAGACCTAAAAAATTACATGACACGTCAAGTATTATTTTCTTGAACTTGTGGTATCCATTTTTAATAATATTTCGGAATAAAAGTTATACAAAAAAACACATCATTTAGGACGTTTTTAAGACATCGGAAATTTTAAACCCGTTATTTAGTCGGACATAGAACACTTTTGGGATACGGGAACTGTATAAAAATTGGCGGAAAATCGACATTCATCTCAACCCTTCTTATGAATTTTTTATTTTCTATTGTTCATGTTATTTTAAAAAAGTAAAAACTGAACATAATAATTGGTTCTGCTAGATTTTAATTAACAGTATTGAAATTTTATATTTTTCTGAAAATTTTTTGGAAATGGAACCTAATCCTCGATATTTTTCAGAATGTCCGATCCAAACTATTTAATGCAACATGTGACAGAAAGTGCAATTTGCAATTTTTTAAAATCTGTTCTGTGTAACATTTGTACAAGGTATTCTTGTTTCCAATTTAATGTTAGTGATTAAGTTAAATATTTGAATATTTTAATCATTTTTACTGTGCCTACATTATCTCTACCAAGTACAATGTCATTGAAAAAATGATATCATAACAAGCTATTTTAACATATACTCACGGTTTAAACACAGATTTTATCAAAACATATTTCTGTTTGTCCAACGTTATATCTGCCGAGGCTTCAGCTTTTATTACTTTTATTTTGCCCTACAGTGGCTTTTTAAAATCATTTCAGCTTTAGGATTTAAAAATATTTGAGTTGCAGATAGTTAATTATTATAGATTGAAAACTAATTAATTCATTTAAAAAATTCGACTTATCTGGTGACAGTATTTGCCAACTATTATGAATAAGGCACTGTAAAAAGTATTTAAATAGAAAGAGAAACACAAATTCAGATAAATTTCACTTGAAACTTAACTTGAATCCAGATAATTTTTTGCCTGCTATACGTCTCTTCTATTCAATCTACACATACTGCGAAACAAAAGACAAAAACCTAGAGTAGGAATCTCTTATCGTAAAGCAAACATTGTTTAATACAGAAATTAGTTCCTTAAAACATAGCCTTTTTCGAGGCTAAAAATATTCAGAAATAATGCAATGAATAATACCAGATATAAATTTTTTTTTGAAAAAGATCTACTCTCTTCGCTCCACTGGGAATCGAACCACAGAACTTCTGATTGCCGGTGGGTTGCTTTCCCATTAAGCTATTAGAGATATCGAAAGCAGAATCGAAAATAATTATTTTAAATTTGGAAATTAAATTTTTTTCTTAAAAAAGATCTGCTCTCTTCGCTCCACTGGGAATCGAACTACAGGACTTCCGATTGCCGGTTGGATAATTTATCTTTAAGCTAGTAATCGCAAGTTCTGTGATTCGATTCCCAGTAGAGCGACGAGAGTTGATCTTTTTTTAAGAAAAAAATTTAATTTCCAAATTAAACAAAATTATTTTCCATCTACACTACCGTGGGGAATTATGAGATCGATTGACGCAAGCACTATTAAAAATCACTGCTGGCTTTGAACCACGATAACTCAGTGAAAAAAAAATAACAGGGCATTTAAAAAAAAAACAGTTGGAAAGCCTATAAAATTCCACGTCTAGTATTGTTAAACAGATTTTTTTCGACTTGCTGAAAAGAATACAGCACGTGATAAGTTTAAAAAAAATTCTAGATTTTCTCAAATTTTGTACCTCGATTTCAACTTTTAGCATGAACAAGAAATTTTTTTACATAGAGCCTGAAATTTTATCTTTAATTAGAGCCAAAAAAACTTTAAAAAATCTTCATCCTTTCCCGAAATAAGATTTAAAATGTCAATCTTATCTGAGTTGAGTTTTAGTCGACGATCACGGTTCTCGACCGGTCTGCTGCTCGCCTCCTTCGTTGAGGCAGGACCG
>JAAAKG020027798.1:0-12413 GCA_010014905.2 Druon quercuslanigerum | reverse complement strand
AATTATGCAGTAAAGATTGTCCCGAAAATTGTAATAAAGTTCTCAAAGAAACAGATATTTGTTGGAGAAGATGGAAAGGAGGTGAGGATAGGGTAAAATAGAAGGAGCAGAGATAAGTGTGGAGGGGAAGGTTACGTCAGAATTGAGTGGGATGATAGGTGTAATGATGATGAAGAAAGGGAAGGAAGAAGAAAAAAGTGAGCAGCGTAAGAGTAAGAAGAAGAAAGGAGAAGGGAGGAGTGAGTAAAATTAGATATAAGCTAGGACAGAAAAGGAAGAAGTAAATAAATAAAAGGAAGAAGTAAGAAAATAAAAGGAATAAAAGAAAAGGAAGAAAAGAAAAAGGAAGAGGTAGTTGTAAGAAGCTAGGGGGGATAAATTAGAACAGAAAAGGAAGGTCTAAATAAGTTTCATAACCCCTTTTGTAGGAGAATCTCGATAACGGTAGTTAATTATTAATCTTAGGTATGGATCAAATTTAGCCAGATCAAATTATGCAGTAAAGATTGTCCCGAAAATTGTAATAAAGTTCTCAAAGAAACAGATATTTGTTGGAGAAGATGGAAACGAGGTGAGGATAGGGTAAAATAGGAGAAGAAGAGATAAGGGTGGGGGGAGGTTACGTCAGAATTTAGCAGGATGATAGGTGTAATGATGAGAAAGGAGGGGAAAGAAGAAAAAGAAAAAAGTGAGCAGCGTAAGAGTAGGAAGAAGAAAGGAGAAGGAAGGAGTGAGTGAGAAGGAGGAATAAGCTAGAGGAGAAAAGAAGGAATTTAGAAAAGAAAAGAAAGAAGAGAAAAAAGAGGAGGTAGGTGTAAGGTGTTAGGGGGGGGGGGGTAAAATTAGAACAGAAAAGGAAGGTCTAAATAAGTTTTATAACCCCTTTTGTAGGAGAATCTCGATAACGGTAGCTAATTGTCAATCTTAGGTATCGATCAAATTTAGCCAGATCGAATTGCTCAGGAAAAATTGCCACGAAAATTTTGATAAAGTTCTTAAAGAAGAAGAAATTTGATGGAGAAGATGGAAAGGAGGTGAGGATAGGGTAAAATAGAAGGAGCAGAGATAAGGGTTGAGGGGAAGGTTACTTCATAATTGAGCAGGATGATAGGTGAAATGATGACGAAAAAGGGGAAGAGAGAAGCAAAAAGAGAATAGGGAAAGGCAAGGTGGAATAAGGGGACAGGAGGATAATAAATATAGAAGAGAGGGAAAGATAAGATAAGGAGGGACTGTATAGTGATTTTTGTATGCGCATGTCGCCTACTTTGAATAATTTTAAAAGTTTGCTATCGATCAAACGCAGCCAGATCAAAGTTTAAAGTAAACATTAAAGCTCTAGAAAATAACAAAGCGATAAATGGAATTGCTGAGCGGGGAGGGACTTGTCTCGCAGTGAACTTTCACTGTACAGTCTGTAAACCTTTCAAGTGCAAGTTGGGGGCGATCGTTAACCGGCTTAGAAACGTTACAAGTCTGTACATTTCGGTGAGAGTTCCCATTATATCTGCCAATGGACGGGGCTATAATAAGAGTCTATTACATTTTTCGAGCTGCCCCCACATCCCCCTCCCCTCCCCTCGCTACTCACCCTTCACCACTTGTACCCTTTTCTACCAGTCTGGATAGAATGCAATTTCATTTTGTCTGTCGCCCACGCCTTCATAGATGCAAGAACTTTGTTAATTAATTGCTTCAGGAATATAATCCACGTCAAGTATAACTAATCACGCGGTTGGACGTTGACGGGCGTGTTTGCGCCTATCACGTAACTGGATGGAAATGTAATTTGCTGAGATAGAGTTAGCCGCGTGGATAGCTGCCATAAACTCATTGATCGCTTGTCCAGATTTTACTTAAATCATACACTTCTTCAAATATATAGTTTTTTTAAACAAATTATTTGTAGGTTTTCCTTAAATATTTTAAGAGAGGACTAAAAGGAGTAATTATGGATGGCGAAGGAAAGTTATAAAAGAGAAGGAAAGTTTTTAGGCACTAGGGGAAACAAGGGAAAATCAGGTGAAGGCGAATTAAGTGGAAGGGAAATAGAAAAAGTGAAGAAGATATAAGATAATTGTTAGGAAATGTGGAAAGGGAATATAAGGGAAATAAGGAGAGGGAAAGTAAGAAAAACAAGGAGAGGGAAAATCAAAATAATTGAGGGAAAGTGAGGATAAACGAGGGCTTGTAGAGGAATGGAGAAAAAGTTAAGGAGAGGACGAGAAAATGATCAAAAAGTAAAGGAGGCTAGCAAGGAAGCTAAAGAGCTAGTAGGGTAGTGGTGGTGTGTTAGTAAAGTCGGAGAGGGGAAGTAAGGTAACTAAGTACAGGAAAATACAAAAAATGAAAATGAGTTGTGCGTAAGTAGTGGGAGTAAGTTCAAATTAAGGAGGGGGAGTAGAGACAATTATTGGAAGTGAGGGAAGCTAGCAAGAGAAGTAAAAGGCTAGAAGAGTAGTTGGGCTGATTATACGAGGTGAAGTGATGGCTGGAAAATGGGAAAAGAGGAAGGATGGGGTTACCGAAGGAAGTGAGTAGTGGAGGAAAAAGGTAAGGAATTGACGTATTGCAAAGGTTGAAGTGAGAGGTGGGAAGTAGGGAAGTAGAAGAGAAGGGGAGGAGGGAAGATAAAGCATGGGAAGGGAAGGTTGGAAACTCCTAATTAACGTCTTAATAGGCTACGAAACCCTATTCGTAGGTTTTGAGACCCACAGGATTATAAATTTCATAAAAATGGGGAAGCATTGACAAAAGAGAGGAGGTGAAATAGTGTAAATGAAGTGAATTAAAGGGACGTAAAGTAGGCAGAATTAGGCGAAATGCGTTGTGAAAAAGTAAGAGAATTTAGGAGAGATTATGGGAATGAAATTTAAAAAAATAGAGACGGTGAAGTAAGGCAAGGGAGGGGAAATAAGAATAAAGGAAGTAGGAGAATCGAGGAGAAATGAGAAAAAATGTGGTAATAGGAGGAGGAGACGAGAAGTAAGAAGCTTATGGGTAAATAAGTTGAGTGAGAATGTATAAGCAAATGAGAGGAGTGTAGGGTAAGTATGAGGGAATTTTAAGAACTGATTTGAGTCAAAAGGAGCCGGGAAATAGTAAAGGAAGCAAAGCAAATAATTAGGGAAATTAAGGGGAAATTTATTGACTAAGGGAGTAAGAGAAAATTTAGCGAGGCGTGTTAGGATAAGCGAAAGGAAATGGAGATAGAGAAAGAGAAGGACAATAAGGAGATTAGATTTATAGAAAGCAAAAGAGAATGAGAGGAGGAGAAGTGGCTAAGGTTGCGGAAGATGAAAGTTAGTGGGGTAAGGAATGAGAAGGAAAATAAATGGATGGGAAACTGCGAAAATAAGTAAAAGGAAAGGTAAAATAATTAGGGGAAGGGAAAATTGGTGCAATGAAGAGAGCGGAAATGATAAAAATGAGTGGAGGGGAAAGCAGGAACAATAAGGGAATGTTAAAAGTAGATGGATTGAGGGGAAATGAGGGGAGGGGGATGAAAGGGATGAGGGAAATTTACAGAATTTAAAATTGTTTATGCTTTTAATAGTAGGTAATAAAATTCAGGGATGTACGTTTAAATAATTTTGGGAAATGAATTTTAATGAGATGTGGCGAGGTGCAATACTTTCATACAGGAATTTATTCGTAATTGCTTTTACCCGTGATATGGTGATTTTTTTAAGTGCTTGACATGAATATCTCACTAAATACTTGAGCAGGAAGTTCTAAAATTCATTAGGAAATTTAAAAAAGTGCTGGATTATAAATTTCAAAAGGCGCAATTTTCGTAAGGCTGGAGTGAGGCGTCTGCTGCTAACGTTTTGCTTCCTTCAAAAGCATTTTATATAAATGAGCACATCCACCCATCGAATTAGTGGATTCTACATAGAAGACTTCAAACGACCCAGTTCGTATTTTTACTCAAAGAACTGCCCAACTCGTCGAAAGTTGACACTGGTTTTCAAATAGGACGACAAAAAAAGTCGAAGAGTTATATTTCCGAAAAAGTTCATTTTTAGTTAAGATAAATTAATTTTTAACCCGGAAAAATAATTTTGATACCATGAAATGTTAGTTTTTGATCTGAAAGAAGAAATTTCAATAAATAAGTTGAGTTTTTTTAAACAAAAACTATTTTTTAACCAAGAAGATTTTTTTGCATCACTATACTAATTTTGAACAATATAAATGAATTTTCAAATACAAAAAAATAAGTCTACAACGAAAAATTTAAAAATAAAAAGTAAAAAGTAAAAACATTAATTTTCAACAACAAAAAACGAATTTTCACTATATGAATTTATCTTAATAAGGTACATTCTTAACAAAACGGTTAAATCTTTACCCAAATAGTCGAATTTTTAAGAAAAATGATTAATATTCTACCAAAAAAGAAAAAAAATTGTTTTCAATCAGCAAATACAAATTTATTAATATTGTTAGTATTATCATAATTATTAAATTATTTTTATTATGATTATTATATTTTTATTTTATGTACTTAATTGTTCAAATCTTTTTAAAAAATATTAATTTTAAACAAATAACTAACTTTTTTTATCCAAAGTGATGAATAGGCGACCAAAAAATTGTTGTTTCAAAAATAATTTGTAACAAAAAAAACGAATTTTTATTTTGTTGATTTAAAAGAAAAAGAATTTTAGACAAAATAGTTTAATCCGAAACGAAAATTAAGAATTTTTAACTCAGAAAAAAATTATTTCTAACGGAAATTTTAAACTTCTAAATAAATCGATTAATTTTTTACCGAAAAGTTTAATTTCCTGCCAAGATAGTATCATTTGCAAATAAAAATATGAATTTACCACAAACAATTTAGTTTCTAAACAAATACTTTGTGTAATTTTCTACCAACTTCTTCAATTTTTAAGCCAAAAAGATAAATTTTTTACCAAAGATCTCATTTTTCAATCAGAAGATAAGAAATTTTAACATAAAAGTTAATCTCACAATAAACAATTAAATTTTGAACTAAAATGAAGATTATTAAATAAAAACATTTGACAAAGCAAATGAATTCTTAATAAAAAATGTAATATTTTACATATAAAAAAATAAATACTTTAATTTAAAATTAAAAAAAGCGAAGTGCAACTAAACAAGGCGATTTTTTAACCAAATTTTGATCAAACCAAATTTTTGAACCAAAATGTTAAATTTTAAACCAAGATCAATTTTTACCGAAAAAGATCAATGTGCAATAAAAAATGAAATAATGGTTTTTCTGGTGAAGAACATGTTATACTTAAATAGTTTAATTTGGAACAAAGACATGAATTTTTTATTTTAAAAAAATCCTCTAAAAACACAAAAATTATGTTTTGAAACAAAAGTTCAATATTAAAAAATAGTGAAATCTTTAACCAAAATTTTATTTTTTAAGCAAGAAGATTATTTTTCTACAAATAAAGGAATTATTGAGAAAAAAAGATGAACTCTTAACCCAGTATTTTAATTTTCAACTAAAGAGTGGAAATCTGCAATTAAATAGCAGAGTTTCAACCAAAAAGGATAATTTTTGATAATTTTTTTTTAATCAAGCATTTAGATCAAGAAAATTCATTTAAAAAAAAAAATCATTTTCCACCAAAAATTTAAATTTCCAAAAGAGGGGATCCAGATTCAAGCAAAAATGAATTTTAAATCCATTTGTTCAACTTTCAATCTACTTACTGGGTTGTAGAATAAAAAAGATAATTTTTTAACAAATTTAAAATTTTCCTAAACAAAAATTTAATTGTACATTTTTCGATAAAAAAACGAATTCTTAATTCTCAATTAATTCAGTTCGCATTCAAGAGAAAATAAGAGAAAAAAATGAAGAAAAGAAATTTTGGTGTTTTCAATCAACTAAAACTAAAATAAAGTTTTATTTGATTGAATACACCAAAATTTTGTTTCTTTATTTTTGTTCTCTTATTTTCTACTATGAAATGATAATTTTTAATCCGAGAGAATAAATTTCAATTAAATATTTAAAGTTTTCATCAAATAGATTAATTTTTATTTTACAAAAATTATTTTTCCATCCAGAAGATTTTATTTGCATCAACAGACAAATTTTGAACCAAATACATGAATTTTCAAATACAAAAAAATAAGTTTAAAAAGAAAAATGGCAAATTAAAATGCAAAAAAAAATAATTTAAAAAAAAACTAATTTTTAACTACATGAATTTAACTTGATAAGCGACATTTGGAATAAAACAGTTGAAACTTTAACCAAGTAAATTAATTTTTAATAAAAAAGATTAATGTTCTACCCTAAAAGAAAAAAATAATTCGTTTTCTATCAGCAAAGACGAATTTATTAATATTGTTAGTATTGTCAGAATTATTAAATTATTGTTATTATCATTATTTTATATTTAATTTAAAAATGTGATTTTAATCAAATAACTAATTTTTTATCCAAAGTGATTAATATTCGACCAAACATTTTTGTTAAAAAAATAAATTGTAACAACAAAAAACAAATT
Organism: Druon quercuslanigerum; assembly: GCA_010014905.2. Lineage (NCBI taxonomy): Eukaryota > Metazoa > Arthropoda > Insecta > Hymenoptera > Cynipidae > Druon > Druon quercuslanigerum. The sequence continues at coordinate 5,904 of JAAAKG020027798.1, read as the reverse complement.
TTTATACAGTTGAGTTAGAAAAAAAATATTTTAGACGAAATAATTAAATCCTACACCAAAATTAAGAATTTTTTAACTCAGATAGAAACACTTTTTCATGTATAGCGAAATAGTTAGATTTTTAAATAAAAAAAGTTAATTTTGAATAAAAAAAATTATTTTTAATAAAATGGTTTCCAGCAAAATATTTTATGTAATTTTCTACCAAATTGTTTAATTTTTAAGCCAAAAAGGGAAATTTTTTACCAAGCATCTCATTTTATAATCAGAAGATTAGAAATTTCAACAGAAAAGTTAACTTTACAATGAACAATCAGATTTTAAGTAAAATGAAGAATATTCGATACAAAAATTTTACTAATTAAAAGTAAAAATTAATTATTGTTACAAAATTATAAATATAATATAATAATAAAATTAGAATAATTATAAAATTAATTATAATTAATTTAAATTAAAAAAAGCGAAGTGCGACTAACCAAGACGATTTTTTAAACAAATAGTTGAGTCGTCTATATGGTTTAATTTGGATCAAAGAGATAAATTTTTAATTACAAAAATAATTCATATGAAAACAAAAAATTGTATTTTGAAACAAAAAAAAACAAATATTAAAAAAAAGAGTTGAATGTTTAACTAAAATTTTATTTTTCAAACGAGAAGATTACTTTTTGTACAAATAAATGAATGATTAAGAAAACAGATGAACTGTCAATCTACTTACTGGGTTTCAGAATAAAAATGAATAAGTTTTAAACCAAATAGTTGAATTTTTAATAAGAAAATTAAAATTTTAACCAAATTTTGAATAAAAAAAATAATTCTCAACTAAGAACAGTTGAATTTTGTTCATAAATTCTATTAATTTAGTACGCATTTGAAGCGAAAAAAGAGAAAAAGATTGAAGAAACAAAAAAATTATATTTTGAAACAAAAGTTCAATATTAAAAAAAAATAGTTGAATCTTCAAGCAAAATTTTATTTTTTAACCAATGAGTTTACTCTTCTACGAATAAATAAATTATTCAGAAAACAAAAAAAAAATCAAACCAGTATTTTAATTTTGATCTAAAAAGAAGAATTTACAATCAAATATTTGACTTTCAACCAACAAAGATAATTTTTAACGAAAATATTTTTTGGGGAAAGTCAAGTATTTAGATCAAAAAAATAATATTTCTTATTCTAAAATCCAGTAAGCAGATTGAAAGTTGAACAAACTTATTTAAAATAAATTTTTGTTTGAATCTTCATCTGTTAATTTGACAATTTAAATATTTTGTAGAAAATTAATTTCATTTTTGGTTGAAAATAAATTTTTTAACATATAAAAAATTTTCCTAAACCAAAATTTAATTGTGCATTTTCCAATAAAATCTACGACTTCCTAATTTTTAGTTAATTCAGTTCGCATTCAAGAGAAAATAAGAGAAAAAAATGAAGAAACAAAATTTGGGTGGTAATTTTTAATCCGAGAGAATGAATGTTAAATAAATATTTAAATTTTCTATCAATAGTTAAAATAGTTAAAATATCAACAAAAAAATACTTTTATTTAAAATTAAAAAAAGGCGATTTTTGAACCAAATTTTGACCAAACCAAATTTTTAAACCAAAATTTTGAATTTCAAACCAAGATGATTAGTATTATAAAAAAGACGAATTTTTAAGAAAATTGATCTTTATGATAAAGAATATCTTATAGCTATATAGTTTAATTTGGACCAAAGAGATCAATTTTTAATTTTAAAAAAATCCTCTAAAAGAATTATATTTTAAAACAAAAGTTTAATATTAAAAATAAAGAGTTGAATCTTCAACAAAAATTTTATTCTTTAACCAAGAAGCTTACTTTTCTAAAAATAAATAAAATATTGAGAAAACAATTAAATTTTCAAACCAGCATTTTGATTTTCATCTAGAAAGTAGAAATTTACAATTAAATAGTTGACTTTCAACCAACAAAAATAATTTTTAAGAAATTTTTTTTGGGGGACAGTCAAGAATTTAAACCAAAAAAATTTATTTTTAATCAAAACTGAAACTCATTTTCCATATTTAAATTTTGAAATGAACAGATAAAGATTCAAACAAAAATTTATTTTAAATAATTTTGTTCAACTTTTAATCTACTTACTGGGTTTTAGAATAAGAAATATGATTTTTTAAGAAATAAACAATTTTCCTAAACAAAAATGTAATTTTACTTTTTCCAATAAAAAAAACGAATTCTTAATTCTCAATCAATTCAGTTCGCCTTCAAGGGAAAATAAGAGAAAAAAGTGAAGAAACAAAATTTTGGTGTTAATTTTTAATCCGAGAGAACGAATTTCAATTAAATATTTAAATTATTTATCAAATAGATAAGTTTTTAGTTTACAAAAATTATTTTTTAATCCAAAAGTTTATTTTACATCAACAGAACAATTTTGAACAAAATGCATGAATTTTCAAATTCAAAAAAATAAGTTTAAAAAGAAAAATGGCAAAATAAAATGTAAAAAATTTAATTTAAAAAAAAAAAGAATTTGCAACTAGATGTTTTTTACTTGATAAGGCACATCCCTGATAAAACAGTTAAAACTTTAACCAAGTAAGTTAATTTTTAATAAAAAATATTAATGTTCTACCCTAAAAGAAAAAAATAATTCTTATAATAATTATAATAATAAAAAATAATAATTTATTAATATTTTTAGTATTGTCAGAATTGTTAAATTATTTTTATTATCATTATTCTATTTTATGTTATGTACTTAATTGTTCAAATCTTTTTGAAAATTTAATTTACAAATATAAAAGAATTCTTAACCAGTTGAATTTAATTTCAAAGTATGATTTTTTAAAGTAATTTGGCTTTAAACCAATCAGTGAAATTTTTAAGAAAAAAATATTACTTTCAATCAAATAACTAATTATTCGTCCAAAGTGATGAATATTCGACCAAGAATTTTTGGTTAAAGATAATTTGTAATAAAAAAACGAATTTTTTTAAAGCTGAGTTAGAAAAAAGAATTTTAGATGAAATAGTTAAATCCTAAACCAAAATAAAGAATTTTTAACTTAGATAGGAGCAATTTTTTATGAAAAAGGAAATAGTTACATTTTTAAATCAAAAAATTAATTTCAGACAAAAAAATTATTTCTAACAGTATGGTTAAACTTTTAAATAAATCGATTGATTTTTTACCGAAAAGATTTAATTCCTGCCAATGTAGTTTTGTTTTCAACTAAAAGTATGTATTTACCACGAACAATATAGTTTTTAATCAAATATTTTATGTAATTTTCTACCAAATTGTTCAAGTTTTATGCCAAAAAGGGAATTTTTTTACCAAACATCTCATTTTATAATCAGAAGATAAGAAATTTCAACAGAAAAGTTAATTTTACAATGAACAATCAATTTTTCAACTAAGATGAAGAATATTTAAAAAAAAACATTTAACAAAGCAAATGAATTCCCAATAAAAGATGTAATAGTTAAAATATCAACAAAAAATTACTTTTATTTAAAATTAGAAAAAAAAGCGAAGTGCAACTAATCAAGGGGATTTTTTAACCAAATTTTGACTAAACCAAATTTTTAAACCAAAATGTTGAATTTTAAACCAAGATGATTACTTTTATAAAAAAGATTAATTTTTAAGAAAATTGATCATTTTATCCAGAAAATATGAATTTTCAACAAAAAATGAAATAATGGTCTTTGCGGTGAAGAATATCTTATAGCGATATAGTTTACTTTAGACCAAATAGATAAATTTTTAATTAAAAAAAATCCTCTGAAAAAAATTATATTTTAAAATAAAATTTCAATATTAAAAATAAAAAGTTGAGTCTTCAACAAAAATTTTATTTTTTAACCAAGAAGTTTAGTTTTCTACAAATAAATAAATTTTGAGAAAACAATTCAATTTTCAGACCAGTATTTCAATTTTCATCTAGAGAGTAGGAATTTACAATTAAATAGTTGACTTTCAAGCAACAAAAATAATTTTTAACAAATTTTTTTTGGGGACATTCAAGTATTTAGATCAAAAAAATTTATTTTTAACCAAAAATGAAACTCATTTTCCACTAGATATTTAAATTATCAAATTAAGAGATGAAGATTCGAAAAAAAATTTATTTTAAATAATTTTGTTCAACTTTCAGTCTGCTTACTGGATTTTAGAATAAAAAATATGATTTTTTAACAAATAAAAAATTTAACTAAACAAAAATATAATTGTACATTTAACAATAAAAAAAACGAATTCTTAATTCTCAATTAATTCAGATCGCATTCAAGAGAAAATAATAGAGAGAAAAAATGAAGAAACAAAATTTTGGTATATACAATCAACTAAAACCATAATAAAGTTGTAGTTGATTGAATACACCAAAATTTGGTTTCTTCATTTTTTTTCTCTATTATTTTCTCTTGAATGCGAACTGAATTAATTAAGAATTAAGAATTCGTTTCTTTTATTGGAAAACGTACAATTATATTTTTGTTTAGGAAAATTTTTTATTTGTTAAAAAATCATATTTTTTGTTCTAAAATCCAGTAAGCAGATTTAAAGTTGAACAAAATTATTTAAAATAAATTTTTGTTTGAATCTTTATCTGTTCATTTGATAATTTAAATATCTTGTGAAAAATGAGTTTCATTTTTGGTTGAAAATGAAGTTTTTTTGATTTAATTACTTGACTGTCCCCCAAAAAAAATTTGTTAAAAATTATATTTGTTGGTTGAAAGTCGACTATTTTATTGTTTATTCTTACTTTTTAGATGAAAATTAAAATACTGGTTTGAAAAATGATTTGTTTTCTTAATATTTCATTTATTTGTAGAGAACGAATTTCAATTAAATATTTAAATTTTTTATCAAATAAATTAATGTTTAGTTAAAAAAAATTGTTTTTTAATCCAGAAGATTTATTTTTCATCGACAGACAAATTTTGAACAAAATACATGAATTTTCGAAAAAAAAAAAATAAGTTTACAACGAAAAATGGCAAATTGAAAAGTAAGAATATTAATTTTCAACAACAAAAAACGAATTTTCAGCTATATTAATTCAACTCAATAAGGCACATCCCTAGCAAAACAGTTGAATCTTTAACCAAATGAATTAATTTTTAATAAAAAAGATTAATCTTCTGCCCAAAAAAAAAAAACGTTTTCAATCAGCAAAGACGAATTTATTAATGTTGTTAGTATTGTTAGAATTGTTGAATTATTGTTATTATCATTGTTTTATTTTATTTTGTGTACTAAGTTGTTCAAATATTTTTGACAAATATTAATTTTAACCAAATATCTAATTTTTTATCCAAAGTGATGAATATTTGACAAAAATTTTTGTTTGAAAAATAATTAGTAACAAAAAAAAACGAATTTTGTTCCAGTTGATATAGAAAAAAGAATTTTAGACGAAATAGTTAAATCCTAAACCAAAATGAATAATTTTTAGCTCAGTCAGGAACACTTTTTCATGAAAAGCGAAATATTTAAATTTTTAGAATAAAAATTTATTTTGAACAAAAAAATTATTTCTAACGGAAATGTTAAACTTTGAAATAAATCGATAGATTTTTAACCGAAAAGTTAGATTTTCTGCCAAGTTAGTTTTATTTTCAACTAAAAATATGCATTAACCACAAACAATTTAGTTTCTAATAAAATATTTTATGTAATTTTCTACCAAATTGTTCAATTTTTAAGCCAAAAAGGGAAATTTTTTTACCAAACATCTCATTTTATAATCAGAAGATAAGAAATTTCAACAGAAAAGTTAATTTTACCATTAACAGTCAAATTTTTAACTAAAGTGAAGGATATTCGATAAAAAAATTTAACTAATTAAAAGTAAAAATTATTTATAATCATAAAATTATAATTATTATAAAATTAA
>JAAAKG020027787.1:0-19825 GCA_010014905.2 Druon quercuslanigerum | reverse complement strand
ATTAGATTCCAAAGACAAAAAAAAAATTATTTGAAAAAGTACGTATTTCCAACAAAATACATGAATTTTAAACCAGAAAAGATTAATTTTCGATTGAAGATCTCACTCTTTAACCAATATTTTTGTTGAAACTGAACATTTAAACACTACATTTTTGGTTTTAAATTAATATATTTTGGTTAAAAATTCAAGTCACTGGTTGAAAAATAATGCATTTACTAATTTGCTCAATTTTTGTCTTTATTTTTTAATAATTAATTTTTTAATTTAAAATTTAACTATTCCACTTTTGGTTCAAATTTATATTTTAAATCGAACATTGATCTTTCCGGGTTGAAAATTCATGTGTTTTTTTGAAAAAATCATCTTTTTATAGAAAATGAATCTTCTTGGTTGAAAGTTCACGTTTTCTGGTTAAAAAGGCAACTACCGGGTTGAAAAAGTAATCTTTTTGCCTGAAAATTCACCTATTTTGGTGAAAATTTGTCTTTTATGGTTGAATTAAAATTTTTTTTACTTCAAATTAAAATTTCTTTTGGTTAAGATATGAGAAATTTTTACAGGACAGTTGAATTTTCACATTCATTAATTCGCTACATGAATTCAGCGAAAAATACCAATTTTCAATTACATTATTCGTTTGAGAATTCATTTTTAAGGTGAAAAGATCAATTACATGGTTTAAAGTTAACTACTTTGTGAAAAATACATTTTTTTGCTTGATGATTTATCGTAGTTGAAAATTGAACTAATTGTTCGTAAATTAACTTTTTTGTTCAAAACTCAATATTTTTGTTTTAAAATTCACTTACTTTGTTTGTAAATTGTATTATTTGATTAAAAATTAATTTTTTATACAAAAAATTTATCTGAAAACATAAAAATTTCATTTTTTGTTGCAAATTGATCCTGTTCAAGTTGAGAATTCCTATATTTTGATCAACATTCGTCTATTTGTATAGAAAATATTTCGTATTGATCAGTTAAATTAATATGTTAAAGATTAGTGTTTTTTGTTAAAAATTACTTTTTTGCACTAAAAATTTAACGATTCCAAATTTGAATAAAATTTAACTTTTTTAATTGACGATTCATCTATTTGTTAAAAAACTAATCTATTTTATTGAAAGTGTAACGTAATATGTGTGCGCTCCCTTTTTCAAAAACAGCTCTAACGATTTCCTTCTCACTTTGTTAATTTTTTTATTTTAGTAAGAGAAAAATCCCGTAAGGATTAAGACATTTTGGGTTGAGTTCAATCGAAACATGATAAACGCGAGTTTAATAGGGATGTACTTGTAAGTAGCAGACCATTAAATCATAACCTCAATATATCCTTTCTTATATTATCTTCTAAGCTATCCTACTACAGCTGTCAGAAATATTACACTTTCTATATTTTCGACCTGCGGTTAACACTTAACACACTGTAACGCCATATTTGTTTAGTCTAAAATTAATGTGTCGATTGTATTTACAACATCCGTGTCTGGTTAAATGTGTGCGGGCGTACTTAGAATTAGTTAATTACGATTTTGCCCCTGGGCCTAACGAAGCGCTCTGATCCTATATAGACATGAGAATTGTAAGTAATTATTGCTCGATCGTATCCTGACCTTTCCACATGATATTAAACGCACTTTGTCTTCTGCCTTCACTAGCAGATCTAGAATAATTAGAATTCGGGTACGAATTGAAATTTTGTTGAATTTAATTTTATAAAAGAATGAGTAAATTGGAATATTTAATTATGGTTCAAAAGATGTCACTTTTAATTAGTATTATTATTACACTCGAACTTGGTATTAAGAATGGTTTCTAGCGTGGCTTCCAATGGCCTTGATCGAAACCCAGCCACGGTTACAATTCTCGGAACGACGTAAGTCCAGACTGCTTAAATACAAGTTCCAGAATATAATTATTAGAATAATTAGAATTCGGATAAGAGATGATTCTTTTTTAAAGCGATTATATAAAAGAATGAGGAAATTGGACATTTTTATACCATTTGGAAAAGTGTCACTTATGATTTCATAATTTGGAACTCCTTACTTCTACAACTCCATTTACATTGTTATTAGGGTGTGTCAAAAATGAATTCAAAATTTTTCGTTGAATGGTCATGCCCTTACCACCCTAATTTGTTAGATACATATTGCCCAGAAGAGAAAAAGACAGTTTAGCAAATTTTTGACATAATTATCAATAATAGGCATGTCGTCTTGTCTCTCCATAATCATATTTCAAACTAAGATACATAATGGTTAAAAAAGTAATGATTGTTCATAACTATCTGCTCTTAAAACTTAGAACCATTCTAGAATTTTTTGTAGGTCGAAATAGGTGAAGTAGGCCAGTAAATAACCTGTAAAAATTTTATTTTCATTTACAGCACGGAAGTTTATTGCAGAGCCTAATATAAAAATTTGAATGTCCACAGTTTTTACTAGCTCCCCGCCCCTTTCCCATTCCCTGGAGGAAAAAGGTTGCCATCGATGATTACATACCTGTTTACTTTTTTTACATTCTTTATATCTAAATAAATTAAAGAGGTATAAGTCAAATGTTTAATTGTGATAAAAATTTAAGAAATGTAAATTAAATTAAAATCTAAATCAAAAATCTTACTTAACGTCCAATCATCCAATTGTTGAAAACTCCTGCAAAAAACAAGAATCCAACAACCTTAGCACCCTTATCAATTTTTTAAACAGTAATTAATCATTGATAATTTCAAATTTACGGCCTTTGAAATGTAGAAGGAAAATTAAAAATTATTTTTTTAAATAATTAGCTTTTATTGAAACATAATATAATTTTTTTTAATATTTCACTCATAAAAGGGAGGTTGCAAGAATAGAAAAATAATGTAACTAAAATTAAAAGCGCTTAAATTAAAAAAATTTAATTGTTAAAAGCGCTTTAATTTCTAGTCAAATTATTATTGTTATATTATTATTATTATTGCTTACCCTCTCTTCTGAGTGAATTTTTGTCAGTATCTTTTATTGAAAGCTTATGTTGAAATTTATTTATTATTTATTTTCCTTTTTTTTCTGAAATTTTTGTTTTTATCAAAATTTTTTTTCAGATTGCAATTGAAAAAAGTTTTGTTTTTGGTTTGATGGTTCGGTGTGGTCCAAATTTGGTCGCTGGATTCTTGTTTTTTGCAGGATTTTATTTTTTTATTTCTTGCAGTCATTTTTAACAAAAAATGGGAAATTTCAATTTTATATTCAAAAAATTAAAAACAAAAATTTCAGACAAAAATAAAAAAGAACTACTGTTTATATTTTCCTTGTCTTGATGAGGGTGCTGTACGAGTGCCGAAACGTTGGTAATGTCATTTTATTTTAAAAAAATTTTTTATTTCAATGTTCTTTTTTTTGTGATTTGATAATATTAATAATAAAAAGGACGAAAAAAATAAAAAGAAAAGGAAGGGGATGTGGTGGGTTGCCTTCTCATCTTTCTTTTCTTTTTTTCTGAAATTTTTTCTAACACAAAATTTTTTTTCAGATTGCAGTTGGAAAAAGTTTTTTTTTTTGTTTGATTGTTCGGTGTGTTCCAAATTTGGTCATTGGATTCTTGTTTTTTGCAGGACTTTTCATTAATTGTGATAAAGTCTAATGCGAAATAAGAGGTAAATGAATAATTTTTAGGTTTGTATTTCACAAAAAAACTACAGATTAAAGAAAGAAATTGTTTAACAGAATGATTATCTCTAAGCCCTAAGCAAACGATTTGTTATTTTTTAACTAATTATTACCTCACTATAACTCGAAAATTGGCATAAAGTTGAAAGTTTAAGAGGAAAATTGTATAACTTTTTAGCATTATTCTAAAAGAATAATATTGTTAATAATAATAAATTTTTGAAATACTTATTTTTGTTATCTTTGATTAATTATTACCCCATTCTAAGTAAAAAGTTAAATAAATTTAAATTTTTTAAACAACTAAAGTTTTTTGATTTATTCTAAGACAATATTATTATAAATAATTACAAAATTGTTCATACAATTTTTTCAAAAACTAGCTAATGATTTCTGTGATTCAAGTAAAATTTTGAAAACAATGTTGAAAATTTGGAAAAAAATGTTGAAAATTTGAAAAAAAACGTGAATTTTCACTTATATTCTAAGCAAGAGAACATTGCCTTGAAAAACAATATATTTTTATAGCAATTTCTTAAATGATTTCAATATCAGAAGAAAATAATACCCCATTTTCTCAAATATGCATGAGGGTTTTTTGGGATCCTGTGAAACAAGCTATTGGGAATGAAACTCAAAAAAAAATTTCTCTTTGTTATTTATAACTAATTGTGAAGAAAAATTTTTAGAAACAACTCGATAATCGAATATTGACGGTTATGTAAAAAATTTACAAAGAGGTTTTTTGGTAAATTATTATTTTAACTATTGTTTACGATATAATAAACTAAAAATACATACATTTAAAAATGTTAAACTAAAAATGATCGAACTATTGTAATAAAAAATCTCTTTGTGATTAGCTTTACTCACATACATAAAAATAATTGTGGGACTGGATGACCAAACAAAGAACGAGAAATGTGTTAATTTCGTAAGATAATTGTTTCTTACCTATTTTGTATCAATAAAACATTTTAACGATGGAAGTCTACGATAAACAATATTTTGTTGATTAACTCACCTGGTCTCATCAAATGAAGGCTCGGAAAGCAGGATCGAATGAGCGCTCGAGCAGTAGCCAGGAGTGGGGATGACTTTTCGAACCTTCAAATGGTCTTCTTCAATGACAAAATGTAGTCAGGGACCGGGTACCATTTTCTCATAGAACGATTTACGTACTATCAGATTCTATAATAAAAAAACAGATTTATAGGTAAATGGGAACCAGAAAATTTGACAATGTAATATAAGTATTAAAATATTTGACTTTTGATTTTGGGAGAATAATTATTCGACTAAAAATGATAATAAAAGTTGTTCGTACGCTTCCCACGATTCGGATCGTTTTCTCCTTGGTATATCCGTGTATTCTTCAATTGACAAAAACCAAAGAAACTTTCCTAGTCCACGCCGCAGGGTTCGCTTCGCCTGGAATACCAACAGCTTTCTCAGCCATCAAGCCGGACTACTCTTCCCTATGCAAATGAAAAGGCGCGTGAAGCGTCGTTGCCCAAGAGGACGATTTTTCCAATTGCAAATCGACTCCTGTGATGTGATTATTCTCGATCCTCGTGATTAACTTGTTACACAAGTAAGCGCACAATTTTCTCACATCAGGCTACATTACAAAAGGTATTATTATACCTACCTACCTACTTACCTACCTACCTACCCTCTCGCCTCTTCAATACGCAAACACTCTCATCTCATCAGGCAAAGCACTCGATGATTTCTTGAGTGATATTTCTCGGTGGTGTGATATATCACACGCTGATAGCAAAAGCGAACTACAAAAAACGTGCAGAAAAGCGGAGTAAAAACACGCGAGATAAAAAACAGCATAAGAATTGGCGAGAGGTAAAACGACACACGTATGAAGGGAGAAGGTTCCCCCCACTTCGCTGCTGAAAAGACCAGCCTCGCGTAAAGCCGAAAAAGCGCGAACAAGGAACCCGAGCTCGCCCGATTTCACGTATGACGATCTAATCAGCTGGTTCTCAAATTTAGCCTGTTTTTAAAATCCTGAGTAGGTAAATATACAGGGTGATTTTTTTAACTTGAAACTTTCAAATATCTCGAAAAATAGGCGCTCTATGAAAAAATGTTCTGAATCAAAACTTAATCACTCTGAGGAGTACATACACCGATGTTAAAATCGGTTCCTCCACACCGCCCCCTGGGGATGGAAGTGGGGGCAAGTACGAAAACATTTTTTTTTTAAATCGAAACGAGAAAAATGTTTTAGACAAATCCTGCGCTTTTTTATCCAAAGAATCCGAATATTCAATTAAAAATAGGGGTTCCCATTTAAAATTTCGAACTCCCCACTCCGTACCCCCACCTAAGGGGGTGGTGTGGGGTAACCGATTTTAACATCAGTGTATGTACTCTTCAGAGTGATTACATTTTGATTCATAACATTTTTACATAGAGTGTCTATTTTTTAAGATATTTGAAAGTTTCAAGTTAAAAAAATATCCTGTGTATAACATAGGAGGCAGGATTTCAGGGCCTAAAATAACTATAAATACATTTTTCAACATTTCAAAAAATTAATTTTCAACTCGAAAAAAATACGAATTTTCGACCAAATAAATGAATTTTTGAATTAAATAGATGAATTTTGTGACAAGAAGAAACTTTGCAAAATAATTACTTACTTTTCTAGTTTGGAAACGAATTTCAACTTGAAGCAAAAAATATTGAATAAAAAATGGACTAGTTCAAATTGTTGGATAAAAAAATGAATTTTCAATCAAATAGTTTAATTTTCGAACAAAGAAATTAATTTTCAAGGAAAAAAGATTAATTTTTAACAAAAAATGAAAAATTTAAATTTTGTATTTAAAAAATTAATTTTGAACAAAGAAAACAATCGAATTTACAACAAAAAGTGCATTTTTCCAGCAAAGAAATTAATTTACGAACAAAAAGACTAATATTCTTCCAAAAAGACGAATTTTCAACAAAATACATCAGTTTTCAACCAGATAGTTAAATTTTCAGTAAAAAAAAAATACTTTTTACCCACAAAAAAAAAAGTTTCACCAAAATATTAAAATTTTCAAGCAAAAAATGTAATATGAAAACAAATAATTTAATGTTCAAACCAACATTTTTCTACCGCAAAAATAAATTTAAAATTAGAATAATCCAGCTTAAAACAACAAGAAACGAATTTTTAACAAAAAAGATCAAATGAATTTTTGAAACAATAAGAATAATTTTCTATAAAAAAAGATAAATTTTTAACTCAGAAAGGTAAATTTTCAAGAAAAAATAAAACAAATTTTCAACAAAATTGTGCAAGTTTCAAATGAAAAAAATTGTCAACCGAAGATGATACCTACAATTGAATTTTCAGTTTAAAAATTAATTATCAGCAAACAAACAATTGAATTTTCAACAAAACAGTTCAATTTTCAACGAAAAAAATAAATAAATTTTCTACTAGAAAAAATTAATTTTCAATCAAAAATGATACAGTTAAATTTTCAGTATAAAAAGCCAAAAAAGAATCGAATTTTTAATAAAACAGTTGAATGAACAACCAAAAATTAATAATTTTTAACAACAATAGATGAATTTTCAACCAAATCTAAAAACAAACAAAAAATGTTTATAAAATTTTTAAAGTTTCAACATTAAAAATGAATGTTTAAAATAACAAAATAAGTATTTAACCAAAAATTAAAGTTATATTTTCAGATAAAAATTAAAATTTCGACAAATTAGTTTAATTTTCAACGGAAAAAATTATTTTTCAATTGAAATATATACATTTTAGACCAAAAACAAAACAGTTAAACTTTCAATTCCAAAAAATCAATTTTGTACAAAACAAAAAAAAACAATGTAATTTACAACAGAATAGTTAAGTTTTTAAATACAGAAGTAAATGCACAAACGAGAAGAATAAAATTCTAACCAAAAGATGAATTTTCTACCAAAGAAATTAATTTTCAACTAAAAACGATACATTTTCAAGCAAACACGAAAGTAATTTTCAACTTAAGAAATTAATTTCCATCTAAAAAATAAGTATTCGGCCAAAAATGGAATAATTAAATTTTTGGATGAAAAAAGTGACTTTTCAACAAAGTACTTCAATTTTCGACGAAAGAAGTTAAATTCCAACTAATATGCAAAAAATCTAATTAACAGTAAAATAATTAATTAAATGGAATAGTTATATTTTCAGTAAAAATATGATTATTAGCCGAAAAATTAGATAGAAAATTTATTGCTTTTTTGCTCAAATAGAATTTTGTTTGAGTTGATATCTCGTCTTTTTGGTAAAAAAATTATTTGTTTCAAAATTCTTCTATTGGTCGAAAAATTAATTTTTTTGGTTTTTTTTTTATTAATTTTGGTTTCACTGAAAATGTGACAATTCCATTTTTTGTTACTAATTTATCTTTTTTAATTTAAATTCAACTATTTATATGGTTAAAAATTATTCTCTGTGGTGGAATATTATTCTTGTTGTTTGTGCATTCACTTCTTTATTAAACAATCAAATTTTCTGTTGTGAAATCGATTGTTTTCTTATTGTTCAAAATTTAATTTTCCAATTTAAAATTTGACTGTTTAAGCTGTTGTTGTAAATTATATTTTTTATTTAAAAATTCATTACTTCCGTCGAAGATTACTTGTTATAACTGAAAATGTAATTATTACATTTTTTGTTAAATACTTATTTTTTTAGTTTTAGTATTAATTTTTAAGTTCAAAATTCGATAATTTTGTTGACTTTTGTTCACAGTTGATCTTTTTTCAGTTGAAAACTTTTTTTTTCAATTTTTTGTGTTTTGGGGCCGAGACCTACCTTAACATTTTTTTTGTAATCCCATAAAAAATCGGGGAAACTTTTTTCGCTAAATAACACAACATTATTGATTACATTGATATATTATTTTATTTATTTATATTATTTAAATTGATTGATTTATGTTGTATATTAGAGTTGTAAATTATTGATAATTTTTCATTAAAAGTTGAAAGAAAGTAAAATCAAGATTATTTATTTCTCATGTAGAAAACTATCGCAGGTCAGCGAAAACTAGAAAAATAGGTAAAAGTCAGTGATTTTGAAAAAAATGGCAAAAAGCAGAATATTCCTGGTCAGTAATAATCAGGGATGCCACGCAGTCAATTTTAGTGACTTTTTTTAATAAAATAATTTTTTTGACTTTTTTAATACGGTCACTAAAGTCACTTTTTAAAATAAGCGGATTACTTTAGTATCTTAAGTAATCAAAAGATTTTAAACCGATTTGAAATAGGTAGGGTATTTTAAAACACCCCCAGGAATTAACTGTTATTAAATTGCAAATAATATGAAGATATTCCAAATAATTAAAAAAATGTTTAGATAGTTTTAAAACTTCCTAGGGATTTTTAATAATAATATTTAAAAAATACCTTGGAATATTTATTCCAAGGTATTTTTAAGAGATTTAACAATTTCCCAAAGATTTCCAAGAATTTCAATGACTTTAAAGAAGTAATAACAAATTTTCATTAAGGGTTTTCAGGATTTCATGGCATTTTAAAAATATGGTACGTTTTTTAGAACCTATAAAATTTCAGAATTTTAAAAAAATCCCAGGGTAGTTATAAGATTTTAAGGGATTTAAATAACTTTTTCATAATTTAAGGAAATATTATCAGATTTACCAGAATTTTACTGGATTTTATAATATTATAATGAATGTATAACAATTTATTCAAAATCAACTTGAATTCTTATGAATTTTAATAATCTTTTGTAATTCTCTGGCATCTTTTGAAACTCTTTCAAATTTGCTGAATTCAATACATTTTTTCATTCTTTTTTCTCAAAATTAACTTTTTTTCATTTTTTTTTTTAATTTCATTTTTTTGTTCTTGTTGAAAATGCAACTGTTTGATTTTAATTCAAATTATTTGTAGAAAATAATTTTTTTCAACTGTAAAATTTACGTGGCATTCGATTTTAAAGCATTTTAAATTGAATTTTTTATAATACTTACAGTAATTTAATTTAAAAGAATTTATTCTCCTATTATCGTGAAAAATATATCCTCATTTCCCCTGTTTTAGAGCATTTCGGCAATGAAAAGTTTAAGCTAATGAAGTTTTATATGTCTTAAATGTCTAACCAGTTAAAAGTAGAAATTATTCGAATTCCTTTTTTTTCTTTTGTCGGATGGTTTTTTTATGATATAAATCTATTTTCGATACAAATGTTGAGAGCGCGCCGGACCCGGAAATGGCGATCTTATTACAGATTGAGAGACAGAAACTGGAAACCGGAATCGAGTAACTGAGGTGTGATGACGAATTTCTCGTCTGACATAAAAAGTCTGCAGGGCATAAATTATAAACATTGAACAATGAGCACATTCGCTCCAGATTGCTCCTGGCTAGTTTATTCGAGCTGGACGATATTATGTCATCTGTTTATGGAAGTACAGTCTCTCCATTCGAACGAAATATGTAAAGCACAAAATATAGCGAAATACACTTCTTTTTATTTAAAACCCTTTAAAATTTTTGACATTTAGAAGATAATACATGATTGTATTTAAAAAAAATGAAGAATTTCTCGAATTTCGTACCTCGACTTCAACTTGTTATAGGACCTAGGAAAGTTGTAACAAAAATCTGAAATTTATCCCACACATTTCTTGAAGTCCAATCTTTACTTGAAGCCCATAAGACTTTGAAAAACTTTACGGGTTCTCAAGATATGACTAAAACTGTCCAAGCGTTTCTGCGTCGAGTTTCAGTCGGCTTTCACGGCAGCTATTGACCAACCTCGTTGGTCACGCCGACTGAAACTTGATGCAAAAACGCTTGGAAATTTGTTGTCATAACTTGGGAAACCGGGAAGATTTATCAAATTTTATTGGCGCAAATTAAAAATAGGAGTTCAAAGATTACGTCCTGGCAATTTCACACATCTGAGAAACTCTCCGAATTTGAGATTTTTACTACAACTATCGTAAATTTGATGATTTACTTTCCAAACTTCTTCAATGTGGAATTGAAAGCTTGTTTTTAGTTTCCAAAATCATTCAAATTAAATTTTTTTATTTATGCACACTTTAAATTAAATTTTATAATTTCTAAATTTCTAAATTTAAGAATTTTAATTTTCAAATATTGAAAATTCAGGAGCTTTCATTTGATGATCTTCGAAATTGCATAACTTTAAATTGAAAATCTTTCAAATGGTGATTTTTTAATTTTGACATTTTAAATATGAAATTTCTTCTATTTGTAACATTTCAAATTGAAAACATGAATTTTAAATCTTTTGATTTACAAAATTATCCCACTTTAAGTATTTTTATTTATAGATTTCTAAAGTTCAAGAGTTTTCAATTGTGAAAATTTCAGATCAGGTAACTTTTAATATACATCTATAAAGTTGAACCATTTTATTTGTAATTTTTTTAAATTTTAATACTTGGAATTGTACATCGTTAAAATTAAAGTTTTTGATGTTACCAATTTCCCTTAAAAATGATCTAAGTTTTAAGATTTAAAATGTAACATTTCTTCAACTTGGAAGATTTAGAATTAAAACCTTGCGATTTTTTATATCTGAATGAATCAAAATGATCCAAATTGAAGAGTTTTTATTAATACACCTTAAAAATTAAATCTTAAAAATGGAAGAATTTTAAATTAAAAATCGTGAAATAGAAAAAATTTCAATTATAAATCTTCAAAATCGAAGTATTAAAAAAGCATTCAATACTTCCTAATTTTATATTTTATACATTAAAAATTGAAGGATCTTCAAATGAAAATCTTCAAAAGAGGCCTATTTCAAAAATATGTTCAAAAATTTATGATCGTAAAGTAAAAACATTCAAAACTAAACAAGTTGGCTCCTAGTTCCTGCTGGGATAAAATCTTATATTACTTATATATTACTGATTGCTAAAAGCCGATTAAAATTGAAAATCGTATGAAAGCTGATCTGTCTATTTTAATATTTATTTTAATTTATGACAAATAGTTAAATTTGCACTATTTTTAATTGAAGCATAAAGTGTAATTTGATAATAAGGCAAAATAAGAATACCCTCCAGTAAAAAAAAATCACCACGACTATCTAAAAACCTAAACCTTCACAACTGCTCAAGCTGACAGTAAACATAAATATTATTATTACGGGATGATTTTCAATATGTCATAGACCTGGGCCTTAGTGGTGGGAAAACAAGCATCATGATGCGGTGAAAAGAGAGGGTAAAGAAAGAGGGGCGCGAGAGAGGCCCCTCCTCTCTACCCCCACTCAGTGGAGTGAGCCCTCGATGGTAAGTCCCACATCAGGCCAGATTCACCCCACCATTGCCGAAGGACCCGCAGAACCCGCGACCCACCTGTACTGTGGATGGACCCTCGCACGCTTACATCGCGATCCAACGAACAGTATTCATAAGGCCCCTAAGAAGTGCATACTAGAGAGAGCGCGCGCGCAAAAGAGACCCACGACAATAGTGAGCGTGCCATTCGCCGGACGCCCGGCACTGACAGACCAAAATCACTAGCGCTCAGGTGGGGACTGATTTAACAATCAGACGGGCAAGACACCATCGCTTCTAAAAAGTCATTCACCTAACGGTCATCGCCGCATTGACACCTTCCGTTTCTTCTGCTTCCTTCCCGTGATACCACAACTGCAGGTTCATCAGTTCTTCAAGGGCAGGGATTGAAGGTGGTTCTTTTTTTTGGGACTTGTTTCATCAATATTTGTGAACTTTCTGGATGCTTTCATCGTGATTGATAGCGCTTTGGACATTTACTTTGATTAGAGACAAGTGTTTACAGGATTTTTTTGTTGTGTGAAAACTGTGAATGACTCGTGCTGATTGTTAGTATATTATTATTTTGTTGACAATTGGTGTTGAGGAAAGGTGCGAGTACAAGAGTGACAATGGAATACTTCTTGTGACAATTGGAAGAAGATAGACTCGGATTTCTTCTTTTCTTGTCAGCTTATTTTAAACTTTGAAGGTGAGTTTTTCTTCATATTTAATAACAGTAAATCTATTTCAAGAACATGACTACTTAGGAGTCCACAAATTTTACGTACCACACTTTTTTCAATTATTGCATATCTCAGATTTATATTGATAGTTTATATTGGGATAATTATTTGTCCTTAAATAAATAAATCCCCGTAAATTAACTACGATTGCAGTAGAAATTTGGGATAAAATATTAACAAATTTTAATGTTTTAGCATATAACAAGTTATTTCAAACTTATTTGGTCCATTATTAAGTATAGGGATCGAGCAGGGGAATCTTTAAAAAAAAATTAGTTTATAAAATAACCACGTTTTTAGGATAAACAGGAAAATTCTTTAAGGAAACAATTTTAAAAAATGCAGGCCAACAGATGAAAAAAGGCAAGCGTACATAAAAGATTGTATCTTATTTTGTTTACAACAGTCATATTATTAGAACTTCTTTTGAAATTTCGTTGTAATCTTTCTTTTTGAAATTGAAGACTAAATCTTTGTTTTGACTTCTGGATAATTTTTGATTTTGATAGAAATTGATGGAAATTAGCAAATTACAGCAAAGAAGTTCGTAAAAACATTATTAGGTGTTCACCAAAAAATTTGATTTATATATGATATATACAGACCAAAAGCCTCCCTCTTAGATCTTCCTCCTTTTTCCTGTACGATTTGGTTTTATTATAACTATTTATACAAAGATAGTCTGCTGTATACTAAGAAGAATATTTTGATGAATCAACAAAACTTTCGATTGTTTATAACCATGTAATATGGTTGACCCAACGAAATTTTTGCTTATCTTAAGTAAATGTATCAGTAGATGTATAGTATTTGGTTATTGATTCAATCAAAAAATGTCGTTCGGTCAATCAAATATTTTGTTAAATCAATCAAAATTTGCTTGATTCCGCCAAACTTGTATGTATATAAAAAAAAACCCGTTTCGCTTTGTTCAAGAACTTTTTTTTCTGAATGCCTATAATTTAAAGAGCAAACATTTTCCTAATCCAATCTAATTACTTTTCCGTGTTGATCATAGATAATTATTATTTCTTTCAAGTAGTGAATTTACATTATATATATATATATATATATATATATAATTGTTTATTTAATGATAAGATATTGAACTCATTTTCATTATTTGCATTTCTAATTACAATAAATTTATGCATTATAGTTTCATAAATTCGTGCTTACACTTATTATCCGACACTATATTATTTATGATAAAATATCTGGTTTCATGATAGTACCAATTTACTGACATTGCTTTTACAACTTTCATTAATTTGGTAAGTCCGCCATTTCTATATCTTAATTTACCCTCCTTTTACAAGTATTAATACTTTGATTTATTTTCACGCCAAAATGCTTAATTTACATTTGCTTAATATTTTGCTGTATAAATTTTCTGTTGCAAAAATGGCATTATTATTTTAAAAATATATAATTAGAATATAGAAAGATAGTAATATTAACACCGTTATTGCAACCCATACCTTTCAATTCTTTTTCTTTTTGCACATTTGTCAATACAGCTGTTGTTCACTATTAGGGATAATAATACAACAAAATTTCAAATTCTTGCTGTAGAACGTACGTCTTAGACTATAATTGCTTTATAAAGAGAGTCACCTGAGGTGACAGTTCTGTAAGTCTAACTCGATTGTAAGGTATGGTACTGTTATTTTATTAGTTGGGACAACCATTTACTTAGTCGCGGGTACTAATCGAATAGTCACTGCAACTAATGGAATTGTTAAGCGAGCTAATAAAACAGCAGTATCAACTAATAAAAAGCAGTTCCGTATCTTACTAACTAAATAGTTGGCTCAACTAACAAGTATTACTGACGTTTCTTTGTTGTGTAAATTTTAATTCTTTTTTAACGTAGCACCATATAATTGAGCGGTCACACCGAAAAAAATGGTTAGTGGGGTCAACTATTCAGTTTGTAAGATATAATACTGCTAACCATTTTGTTCAGTGCACTCTTATGAAAAACCCCGAAATATTAGACCACCTACTGTTTTCTATTCTGGCATGAGCAGACGCTTTAAAGCCTTCTGTTACCTTCTCCCGAAAAATTGATGAAACCTTATTGCCGAGAGTCAAGCAATAATTTTCCCGAAACATGCATGCCATGAAATAGAGAAGGGGGTTATTTCACAATAGTTTCTCGTATAGGTAACGAGCGATTTCTTTGTCTTTGATCGGGACACGAAGCGTCAACCGTCACGGTTCGGCTATACGTATTTCCAACGTTTATGCCATTCGCCACAAGCGGTATGCAGGTTGCAAGATCATCGAGTGAAAAATCCAGCGCCTTGCTTGATCACCAAGCAATTAGTTAATTCAGTAGACACATTGAGCCCTGAGATTATTATCTGTAACGATCCTCGCGATATCAGCCAGAGCACTATGTTCCCATCGCATGTCTACCTACAATAAAATTCAACCTCGTACACTGTACCGCGAGTCTGATAGGTTCTAGCAAAATACCTATATTGCCTATTCTAAGAACCCCTTTCAATAAACCTTTGCCGCGGTCTACGATTGATCCGAACGTTGATTAATCATTACACTATTCGTCCGCGATCGGGATTATAAATCCCAGGGTGTATTATAGAGAAGAATAAAAATAGTGAGGAAAATCACGGCTTCGATGATACATTCTGCGTGAGAAATGATCAAACGATTGCAAGAAAACAAGAAACAAATTCCGTTCACTTTGCGAAGACCCCGCCAAAACAACTGCACGTTTTCGATCATTTCTTTTTAAAATAAAAATTGTTTTTTTTCTCGAAAATTCAACTGTGCTTTCCACAGCTTGGTTGGAAGTTATACTCCTTTATCCTAATCTTTTTTTTCGAAATTTATCTCTTTGGTTTCAAATATAGCTTCCAATTGTATAAACTGTCTCTTGTTGATTGAAAAATCATACTTTTGACTTGAAAAGAACATTAATCTCCTTGTTGGGAAAATAATTTTTTTCGATGACAATTTTAGATTTAAATATTCGGTTCTAAATTCATCTTTTTATCTGAAAGTCTACCTATTTCGTTCTTAGTTGGAAATTTATTTATTTAAAGTTAAAAATATACTCTTTTCATTAAGGCTTCAAATAGAAATGCAACTCTTTGGTTTAAAAAGAATTCTTTTCCTGTTTAATTCAAATTGCTGACAATGTATATTTTATGGTAAAAAATGGTCTTTGGATTGAAAATCCATTTTTTATGGTATTCACATTAATTAAAAAAAGTTAATTTCCCTTATACGCAATAAAGTAATCTTTGTAATTTGATGTGATTTTTCTTTTACGAGTAATTTAAAAAAATGTAGAGCTCTTTAAAGTGAACGCAGTTACAGCACACATTGAGCTGACAGATATGAGAAATTTCGTCATGCTCAAAGCAATGGACGGGATGAAAATACTGTAGATTGTTTATAACACAGTTTACCGTCTGCAATTAAAAAGGTGCATTATCCACTATTCCACTCGTTGGGCATGCGTGCCATAATATTCTATGCCTTTTATCACATTCGCGCACGTGGATGCGAAGATTGTAGAACACATTGCATTTCACAATAAAGTACCATTCTTTTAACGTTTTTCATTTTTCCCGCGTGCGCCGTGTAACGAACGCCGTTTCTCGCGCGTCTATTAAACCATAGCCTTAATTACTTTCGCGCGATTAAAGCCGAGAAAAGAACGGTATCAAGGTCGTGGCTGTTTTCACTCTCGGAAATCGTTTGCCAATCCGTCCTGCAATTACATGAAAGAGGTTTTAGTTGTCAAATAATCTAACTTTTTCTTATATCGCGAATTAAAAAAAAGTTGTTTCATTCTAATATTTAATTGCATTAAAGCGAAAGAAACACTTAGAGAGTGTGTTTAATTCTAATTGAATTGAATTCAATATGCTTATTTATCTTTTAGTTTATTGAGCTAGTGAGTTTTTTCCTCAGTACAAAAAGTAGAAAATGATATGCCTTTTAAATTGTAAGTACATGGCGCTAAAAGATATATTTCCTTTGCAAAATTGAAACTTTTCTCTTTCCCAGAGTTTTTTCTTTAGTTGTTTGTTTTATGTCGCTTCATTTTGTTTACAATTTGATTTTTCTTTTTTTAATTGTTGAATTTTTTAAAGTATCGAATCCGTTTTAGTTTTTATTCCTAATTTGACCTAAAAACATTCCACTTATAAATTGTCCATACTTTAAAGCGTGTTAAACGTTCAGAAAAATATTTTTTCTCACAATTAAAATTAGGCAGTGAAAAAATATAAAAGAAAAGAAGAATTCTAAACTAAATTGGCGGAACGTGCCATCGTTCCGTAGACGTAGGTTTACAACCTTCGTTTTTTTTTGAAGAAAGTACAAGTGCGTAAAAAGGCCCTAAAAATAGTTACAAAGGTATGCGGCCTTGAACAGAAAGTTTTATTACAAAAAGAAGGGCACCAAAAATTTGTAACTTTTTAGCGTCCTCATTTCGTATACCTGAAAATCAACCGGATGCCTTTACTTCAACGTTTTACAACTTCTTTACGACAAGTTATTTTAGGGAGCTAAACATTCTAAGCATCTTGCATTATAAAATAATCTATAGCATCGAAAATACTTGACATTTTATTTTTTGCGTAAATAAAATATATTATGCCAGTTTTTTACGTTTGTATATACTGCATTTTGAAATAAATTTATGGGGTCAATGTAGCATCTTTTTAAATTGAAAATATTACTTCAGTCCCTTCTTTTAATAAATCAATATATAAAAAACCTCTGAATTCTTTGTAATTTCCGAGAAATCCACTGAATTCGTATTTTTTTAAATTTACGAGTCACTAATTATGTTTACTTTCAGTTATCGCAATTTAATCGATTTTTTTTAGATTGAAACAATTCTTGTTCTATTCACTTGAATTATTTTTAATTTACCGTTAGTTCATATGAATTTCGTCGAATTTTCTGGATTTACCTTATATCATTGTTCAAAGTTCTTCTTTAATTTTCTTAACAATTTTTGAACTTGCCCTGATTTTTTAAAACTAACTTGAATTTTTCTAATCTCAATTCTACTCAATTCATTGCATTTTTTTATTCACCTTAAGCAGTGTTTTTTAATTCTTAAATTCACTTTCAATTCTTATGTGTTTCATGATAATATTATTTTAGATTCCCTTGCATTTTTCACAATTCATTAAAAATTTAATAATTAAAAAAAAAGTCCCATTGATTTGAATTCACTTAAAAAAATTTAAATTTGTGTAATTTTATAACACTTGCTGGATTATTTTAAAGTTATATGAATTCTTCCAAATACACGCAATTTAATAGATTGTAAAATAGTATTTTTAATTCACTCAGAAGTCCTCTCAACTCACCTTGAATTTTTAGGCATTTTATCAAATTATTTTAAATTTAAGTTTACTAAAATCCGTATAATATTTTGAATTTTTAAAATTCGTTCAATATTGATCCCACTCATATTGGTACGTGGAAAAGTAAGTAGACAAGGCTGAGCCAATTTTCTGATCGACTGAAAACGAAATCGAACAGAAAGTCTCTCAGTCGATCCTTGAGCGATTTGCAGGTACCTAAGGTAAAAAAATGTAAGGCAAAGAGAGTGAGTGATAATAATATTCAATGGCGTTAAAATTATACAGCTTTTGAGCGTGGAACTATTTACCGCTTCTTTTTATTGCAATTGTTCCCAATAATGACCGCTGCTCCAATCCTACCATATAAAAAAAATGACCTCAGGTCCAAAGAAGGTGCTCTCTGAGCCTCTCGGATTTGGGAGCTTTACGTTTATATTGCACTTCCAGCTGGACTGAAACTGCACGAGAACCATTTTCAGTGCAATAAAACGACTGGAGGTAATCCGACAAAAAAAGCCTCCGGGCCTCTTTATGATGTTTTTTTGGTTCTGTTTGTTTGCCTTAGTTGTCCCTGTGACAAGTAAAAATGTAAAAACGAGAAAACATGGTGGGACAAGCGGGTGCTCCTGGCGAGTCCGTGTCGTAAAGTTAATCCCTGGTAATTGTCGCCCTTGCCGTGCAAATACTGTCCCGGCCTCAATCTTTGTCCGACACGCTTAGGGGCCGTCCATAAACAACGTTACTAATTTGGGTGGGGGAACCAAAAAATACGGTTGATAGTAGGGGAGGGGGCTGTAGAAGTAAAGAATCAGTACTCAGATTCTAAGTTTAAAAATCGCTTTCATATTTCAGACAAACTCTTTTCTCCCTTTTTGGGAAAAGGTCTGCAGGTACATTGTTTCAAGAAGGTTATTTCTATTCTAACTGCAAAATCAAAAATTAGTTTAAAGTTTAACTGGACATTTATCTATTTAATTTTTAGCTGTAAATTGATGCTTTTGGCTTGAACATTTAATAATTTGATGAAATATTTAACGATTTTGATTATAGTTTAATTACTTTGTTGAGAATTCAAATATTTGGTTAAAGATTAAACTTTTTTAAAATCAAAATTCGTCCTTCGAATTGAAAATTCAACTGCATTCTAAAAAAATCGTTCAAATATTTAGTTATTAATGCAACCGTTTGGTTAAAAATTAGGTTTTTTTTCTGTTTAAAGTTTGCCCTTTTGTTTGAAAAATTCTTCTCTTTGTATATAATAGCCCAAAATTGGTACCATAGTTTATGGGCCTTACCTTTCTATCGAGGGTGCTCTTACCTTGCTTCTCAGGTCGAGCTGTCGAAGTCACCTCCAGTCCTCCAGAGATCGTATTTTTCTTGAGTAAAAAAATCGTGCTTTCAAATCACAGCAATCTGAAACTGAAATACCGCTTCGGTTCAGCGTGCAATAGTTGCCTCGGGTGCAAAGACTTCATTGACCAATAAATGAACGGCGGACACCTCAGACTTGTAATAGTTTCACGCTCCCTTCAAATGGCATTTGACAATGACTGTAATCCGAAAAAAACAGGATTCTAAATCTTTTCGAAAGACCTACAAAAAAATTCTACTTTTACAAGAATTCTTTTTTATTGTTAGTAAACTTTTCGACATTATTTATAAAAGCACTTTCGTAATAAGAAAAGGCTCTCTTCATTCAGGATGGCCACTGAGCGGCGATTAGCCCGGAATTTTGAGCACCTGGATAATTTATA
>JAAAKG020027777.1:0-19825 GCA_010014905.2 Druon quercuslanigerum | reverse complement strand
TTCGTAGAATTCATGGAATTCGTAGAATTCATGGAATTCGTAGAATTCATGGAATTCGTAGAATTCATGGAATTCGTAGAATTCATGGAATTCGTAGAATTCATGGAATTCGTAGAATTCATGGAATTCGTAGAATTCATGGAATTCGTCGAATTCATGGAATTCGTAGAATTCATGGAATTCGTAGAATTCATAAAATTCGTAGAATTCATGGAATTCATGGAATTCGTGGAATTCGTGGAATTCGTGGAATTCATGGAATTCGTGGAATTCGCGGAATCTACTGTAATCGCCGAATTTAGGGAATTTACGGAATTCAACGTATTCATGAAATTCATGGACTTCACGGAATTCTTGGAATTCGCGAAATTCATGGAATTTATGAAAATCACGGAAATCACTTATTTAAGGAATTTATGGAATTCACGCAAATAATGGGATACGCGGATTTAATTCAATTCATGAAATTCATGGAATTTACGAAATTCATGGAATTCATAGAATTTACGGAATTCATGGAATTCGTGGAATTCGTGGAATTCACGGAATTCATGGAATTAATGGAATTCATGGAATTCGTGGAGTTCATGGAATTTATGGAATTCGTGGAATTTATAGAATTCATGGAATTCGCGGAATTGACTGTAATCACCGAATTTAGGGAATTTACGGAATTCATGGAATTCACGAAATTCATGGAATGAACTAATTTTCAAATGGATATGAATATATTACGTTTTTAGTTTGCAAAACTAATTTTCAAAAACAAAGAACTCATATTCAAGCAGAAGTGAAACCATTAATTTTTCAGATTAAAAAATTAACTTTTAACCTGAAATGGGACCATTACATTTTCAGTTTAAAAAACTAATTTTCAAAAACGAAAAACTCATATTCAACCAGAAATAAAGCTATTGAATTTTCAGTTTAAAAAAACTTATTTTCAAAAACAAAAAACTCTTATTCAACCAGAATTGAAACTACTAAATTTTCAGTTAAAAAAACTAATTTTCAACTAGAAATGGATTCATTAGATTTTCAGTTTAAAAAACTAATTTTCAAAAACAAATAACTCATTATTGAATTTTCAGTTTAAAAACTAATTTTTAACCAGAAATTCAATCATAAAATTTTCAGTTTAAAAAATTAATTTTCAGTACAAACATTTTTCTACCAGAAATGAAACTATTAATTTTCTAGTTAAAAAATTAATTTTTCAACAAAAATTGAGTCATTTAATTTTCAATATAAAAAACTAATTTTATTTACAAAAATAAATATTTACCCGAAATAGGACCATTAGATTTTCAGTTTCAAAAACTAATTTTCAAAAACAAAAAACTTTTATTCAACCAGAATTGAAACTTAAATTTTCAGGTAAAAAAATTAATTTTTCAACTATCAATGGATTCATTAGATTTTTAGTTAAAAAAAACTAATTTAAAAAAAAAAGAACTCATATTCAAGCAGAAATGAAACCATTAATATTTCAGAATAAAAAAGTCAATTTTAACCTGAAACGGGACCATTACATTTTCAGTTTAAAAAACTAATTTTCAAAAACAAAAATTTAAATCAATAAATTTTCAGTTTAAAAAATAATTTTCAACCAAAAATTGAATCATTTAATTTTTAGTTTAAAAAACTAATTTTATTTACAAAAAACTCATATTCAACCAGAAATAAAACTTTAATTTTCAGGTTCAAAAACTAGTTTTAAACTAGAAATGAATTTATTAAATTTTCAATTTAAAAAAATAATTTTCAAAAACCAAAAACTCATCATTAAACAGAAATGAAAGTATTAGATTTTTTATTTTAAAAAACTAATTTTTAACTAGAAATAGAATTATTAAATTTTCAGTTCACAAACTAATTTTCTACCAGAAATTTAATCATAAAATTTTCAATGTATAAAAACTAATTTTTATTGCAAAAAAAAATAATTTTCTACCTGAAATAGAACCATTACATTTTCAGTTTAAAAACCTAATTTTGAACTAGAAATTGATTTATTAAATTTTCAATTTAAAAAAAGAACTTCCAATCAGATATGGAATCATTAAATTTTTAGTTTAAAAAACTAATTTTTAACCATGAAATTGAATTATTACATTTTTATTCTAAAAAATTAATTTTTAACACAAAAAAATTTTAACAGTTAAATAATATTTGCCCAAATTGACGAATTTGGAACAAAATACATGAGTTTTCTCCCAGATAAATGAATTTTTTACCCCATAGTTCAATTTTCAACTTATAAAGAATAAATGTTCAACCAAAAATTGAATAAATTCACAGAAGATACATTTGAGTACTCATTATCCCTAAAATTCTAAATTTAAATACTCAAATTTGAAAAATATTTTAGAACTTTTATTTGATTTAAATGTAGGAAAAAAATTTCTTACCCTCGTTTTAAGGGTTTCATGGCACCGGGCAGAACCCCCCCCCCCCCCCCTATAGTTACGGTCGTGTAACCGTCCATCCATCATACATTTTTCCAGGAGGGGAAATAAGAGAAGGGAAAGTAATTGAATTAGGGGGAATTATAGAAGGGAAAGTGAGGAGAAATTTTGGAGAGCGGAAGTAGGGAATGTGAGGGGAATTGAGGGGTGAGGAACTAGTTGAAGTTGCAGGAGGAGTAGTAGGGAAAGCGTGAGGTGGTGGAGTCTGGGGATATTTGGGTAGCAAAAGTGAGGCAGCAAGAGAAAACGTGGAGAGAGAAAGTAGGGAAAGTGAAGAAAAACAAGTGGGAGATAAGGAGGAGAAGTGTGGGTAATAAGGGGAAGCAGGGGTCAGGGAAGTAGGAAGTGAGTGGAAATAAAGGAATTTAAATTATATGTGAGGAGAAATTAGGGGAGGGATATGAAAACAATTAGAAAAGGAGAAGTAGGAGAAATGATGATAATGGGGTAAAACGAGGGCTGCAGTGGTGAGGGCAAGGAAAAAAGGGGAAATGGTGGGAAATTAGAAAGGAGTAGTGGTGTAGAGAGATGGAATGATGTAAGGGAAAGTACACAAAATTAAGATGATGATGGGAACCAGGGGGGGGGGGGGTATAGGGGAAATAATAGGAACTGAAAAGAGAATAAATAGGGAAAATTCTGCGAGGGGAAGTGAAGGCAAATGAGCGGAGGGGTAGAAGAAGTAGAGCTGAGATAATTTGATTCATTGCATAAAAACCGTTTAAACTTTTTATTTCAATTTTCCTAATTGAAAAATATCACCTTTCTAAGAACCATAAATTTTAAAAATTTAGAAATAATAATATTCAATTTTGCTTCCTTTAATGTTTAAAATAACATTTTACTTATTTTAATATAAAAATCTCTTTAATTTTTATAATATTACGTTAAGGTTCGTCGTTTTTGAGAAAAATGGATTTTTGTTTAAAAACCGACAATTTTACGATAAGCTACTTCTAAATATCATCTAATTTATTTCTCCTTTTATTCAGGTCCTTTTGAACCATAAGGAAACAATAAAACTAAAACGAAACTTGATCACAGAATATTTTCACATCAGAGTGAAAAACAGAAAAATATCTAAAGATGCGAGGAATCGAACCCCCGAATGTCTAATCGCAATTTTGACAGGTTTCTAAGGCAATCCTTGAGTTTCCTCGAGAACTCTGCTGTCCAATTGTCAATTAAATTAATCGTGATGAAATTTCTAGTAGAATCCGTTTACACTGCAAAACCTATAAATGAATAATTAATAATTTATCGAATTTTTATTAAATATTAGTATTATCTGTAAATTATAATATTTTATTATTTAAAAAAATTAAATTAGTGATATTTAAACAAGCACAGATATTGAAAAGTTTCAAATTGCCGATAACATAATACAATTAAATCTATTTGTCAAACTTTAATTATTTATTATAATAATTTTAATACAAAACAAAATACGCTTTTCGATGAGGAGTGAAATGCCGAATCAATAACGTTCCCAAAGGATTTTCAAGTGACGTGTGTGTCGCCCACGTTTCGACCGATCTAAATGGGATTCCTAATTAATCTTCGTATTTCCATTAGGATTTACAATATTGCCCCTGAGATTCTTCAAAAAGATTCTACACGAATCTATCAAGATATTCTAGATGAAAAAGAATAAGTAAAATTTATTAAAAAAAGAGCATTCTCTCAAGACAATATTTTAATAAATTAATAATATGTTCATTAATTTAACTATAATAACTTAAATTGTTTATAAATAAGTTTATCATAAGTTTTTTCACAAAAGAGTTTTGTCGAATTTTTTAGAAAACAATTCAATTTTAAGGACATGTGCCAGAAAACATTATTTTCAACAAAAAAGTTAATAAAACAACCAAAAGAAAGGAATTTTTAACTTAAAAGAAGAATTTTCTACCAAAAAGATGCCCCTGGTGGAGAAACTTGCTGGCAGTTTATTGTGAAATTTGGCCCACGTCTAGCGTCATCCATACGTAGTCTGCGCTTGGTAAGCTTTCCATACCAAAAACGTTTTTAAGTGTGAATAAGTCTATTTTTTCACCACTTTCAAAAACTTTTCAGTTCGTCTAAAATTACTCAAAATTAAAAACAATTCAATTTTAAGGGGATGTGATAGTCTGCCACGTGACTAATCACACGTTTTGCAATCAGCAACTGTGTAATTTGAGAAATGTAAATATCATATTGAACTTTTGGGAAAGGGTTCCAACCAGATAAAAGAATGTCTGTATGGCCCATTTTAGGTTAAATTTGGTTTAGTTAGTGCAATTTTATTAATGTTTAATTTCTGAGAACAGGGCTTTAGAGCCCCAGCTAAAATAAAATAAATTAAATCGTATCATTTAAACAAATTTAAAATTAAAATTGGCATTTTAAAACAGAATGTATTCACATTTGTATTAACTACCAAATAGTTCAACCTATGAATAAAAAAACGAATTCTTACCACAAAAAAAAAAGATAAATTTTTTCACCCTACAGTAGAATTTTCAAACTAAATAAATAAGTGTTTGAACCAGAAAGACGTGTTTCCAACAAACCATTCTAGGGTTCTCAAAAACAGAAAGAAATATATTCATAAAAATTGTTGAATTTCTAAGCCAAAAAGAATAATTTTCTACAACACAGTGAAATTCCTAACCTCAAATATAATCATTTGCCAGAAAAGATTATTTTCATCAAAAAAGTTAATTTGACAACCAAAATAAATAAATGTTTAACTAAAGATCAGAATTTTCTACCAAAAAGATGCCCCTAGTGGAGAAACTTGCTGGCAGTTTATTGTGAAATTTGGCCCACGCCTAGCGTCATCCATACGTAGTCTGCGCTTGGTAAGCTTTCCATACCAAAAACATTTTTAAGTGTGAATAAGTCTATTTTTTCACCACATTCAAAAACTTTTCAGTTGGTCTAAAATCATTCAAAATTCAAAACAATTCAATTTTAAGGGAATGCGATAGTCTGCCACGTGACCAATCACACGTTTTGCAATCAGCAACTTTGTAATTTAAGAAATGTAAATATCATATTGAACTTTTGGGAAAGGGTTCCAACAAGATAAAAGAATGTCTTTATGGTCCATTTTAGGTTAAATTTGGTTTAATTAGTGCAATTTTATTAATTTTTAATTTAAAATGTAACTGAGAATAGGGCTTTAGACTCCAAGATAAAATAAAATAAATTAAATCGTATCATTTAAACAAATTTAAAATTAAAATTGGCATTTTAAAACAGAATGTATTTACATTTGTATTTACTACCAAATAGTTCAACCTTCGAATATAAAAACGAATTATTACAAACAAAAAAAAGTTGAATTTTTTCACCCTATAGTAGAATTTTCAAACTGAAAAAGTAAGTGTTTAAACTACAAAAAACGTGTTTCCAACAAAAGAGTTAAATTTTCAACCAAGATAGGGTTCTTAAAAACAGAAAGAAAAATAATCATAAAAATTGTTAAATTTCTAAGCCAAAAAGAATAATTTTCTACAACACAAAGAAATGCCTAACCTCAAAATTTAATTTTTGGCAGAAAAGATTATTTTCAACAAAATAGTTACTTGTACAACGAAAAGAAATAATTTTCTCAGTAAAAAACAGAATTTTATATCAAAAAGATGACCCTGATGGAGAAACTTGCTGGCAGTTTAATGTGAAATTTTGGCCCACGTCTGGCGCTATCCATACATAGTCTGGACTGGGTAAACTTTCTATACCAAAAAAATTGTTAAGTGTTACTCAGCCTATTTTTTTCACTACTTTCAACAACTTTTCAGTTCGTCTAAAATTACTCAAAATAAAAAATTTTAAATATACCTTTTATAAAGTAGTTGGTTTGTAAACCAAATAGCTGAATTTTTAACCAAAAAAGATTTATTTTCAACAAAAGAGATTAGTTTTCTACCAATAGTTGAAAAAATTCTAAAAAAGAAAAAAATTCTTTTTTTGAAACAAAAATAAGAAAGAGAAAATCGAATAGGCAGGAACAGCAACGAAACCACAATGCCCGCCCCCTCTCTAGTGCCAGGGGGAGAGCGTCGTGGTTTCGTTGCCGTTCCTGCCTGCTCGATTTTTTTGCCTCAATAAGGCTGCTGATTGAGTGCCAAAATGTTGATGATTATTTTTTGCAAATGTTTTTTATTGTTAATTCATAATAATAAAAATTAAAAATACGAAAGAAATAAATAGAGAAGAAAGGGAATTTGATTGATTGACTTTAAGTTTTCCTTTCCTTCATTTTATTATTGTGCAAAAAAATATATTTTTTTCTTTTTTAGAATTTTTTTTGATGTTTTTTCAAATTGCAATGGGAAAATTTTATGGTGTTTGCCAAAATTTGATCGTTGCATTATTGATTTTATTTTCAGGAGTTCTACACATAATGATGTTAATAGTTTTGTGACTTTTTTAACAGTCGAGGATTGTAAATCATTTTTAAAAAGTAAAGATCGGGTGATAAAGAGAGAAATGGAGAGAGGGGTGGGAGAGGGTGAAAGTGAGGGAGAGGAAGATGGCGAGCGGGAGCAGAATGGAGGGAGAAGGAGGGGAGGGGAGATGGTGAGGGTGAGGGAGATGAAGAGAAAATCGAATAGGCAGATGTGATAGTCTCTAAATATGCCTGTCTCTCATATGAGAGGGAGAGGGAGAGGGAGAGGGAGAGGGAGAGGGGGAGGGGAAGGGAGAGGGAGAGGGAGAGGGAGGGGGAGAGGGAGAGGGAGGAGAGATTGAATAGGAGTCCTTAGAGCAAGTGCGAGAGGCTCCACAAAAGGGAGGTGCGAAGAGCGAGATAAGGTATAGACAATCATACGTGCGGTCGTGTGGTCGTGCGGTCGTGCGGTCGTTCGTTTTTGTCGATTCACTAACGTAATTTTTCTCCATTAAACTTGTTGTGAGAGGTAGGCACTGGAGACTGCTTAAAAAACAAAGTTTTTTAAAACGCAACGTCAACGTTTCTTTGGCTTGGTGCATTTTGGTGGGCGTTATGAGTGGGCGAGTCTCACAAGATCCTTACTTATGTATTCTGTTTAGTGAACTCACGTTCCATTTACATCAAATTTTCAATGAATGTGTATCCTCTACAAAATCCTCAACGATTTTCATATTTTCATATCATATCACTAGAAATTATTATTTCATTACACAAACAGGGTTATCAATTATTTTTGGCTTCCTTTAAATCAATTATGCACGGTGGAAATTTATTAGTAATAATTATGGACCTACTTTTTTATTAACACAATTAAACTCTTTGTAGGAAAATGAAAATTTTGGCATAGGTGTGAAGTACCATTTTGACGAGAGGTTTCTGGTAGGGCTCTGGCGAGTTTTCCTTTTTTTTATTCAAACTCTAGTGGAGAAACTCAGTCGCGAATAGAAAACTTTTTTGTATTATATCCCAACATAACTTCTGAAAAAATCTGTCGCATCCTGATTTTAAAAAGGTTGTGAATGTTGTTAAAGATGGCCCTGCAAAGATAGAGTTCAATAAGAACTTAATAAGTTTTAAAATCACTTTCATATTTCAGACTTCACACTCTTTTCCCTATCCCCTTCTTTTCCCTATTTTAGAGAACTCTTCCTTTCGACTTTTTTGAAAGAAATTTTTCCAATATAGTTTGGTTAAAAATTCTACTATCTGATTAAAAATTTAACTATTTTTTGACAATTAATCCTTATCAGTTGAAAATCGAATAACATCGTTAAACAATAATTTATTTATTTTTAAATTCGCTTTTTTATAAAATTCATCTTCTTGGTTGAAAATTTAACTAATCTGTTAAAAAAAATTTTTTTTCATTGAGAATTAATGTTTACAATTGAAAAAGTATTCCATTTCTTATTCAAAATTTATATTTTTATTTATATTTATATTTATATTTTTTTGTATACATCTTTTTTGGCTGAAAATTTATTCATTTTGGTTACAAATGCAACTGTTTATTTAAAAATAAATCTGTTTCGGTTATGTATTTATCTATTTCGTTCATAATTCGTCTTATTTATTAAATTCGATTATTTTTCATTTTGCATAAAAATATTTTATGGTTGAAATATTAATTACTATGAATTCCATTGAAATTTCATATTTTCTGTAAACGAATAAAAGATTTCTGTAGAAAATTGATCTCTTTGGCTTGAAAATTAAGAATTTGTTATAAAATTATTTGATTTGATTGAAAATTACCTTTTTTGTTGAAAATTTTAATTTTTGGTTGAAATTTCAACTATTAGGTTTAAAATTAAAATATTTATTTGAAAATTTGGTTGTATGTTCGTGCATTTTGTAGAAAATTTTATTTTTTATTTTTTGTATCAAATTAATATCTAATAAATATAATTCAAAAAGTTACTAAACTCTTTTGTTAAAAATTCATCTTTTTGGCTACAAATTTAGCTATTTTTCTGATTTTTTCTTTAGTTAAGAATTAATTTATATAACTAAAAATATAACTATTCGATTTTTTATTACAAAGTGAAATTTTTACTCTGCAAATTTATATTGACTATTCGAAAATCCAACTGTTTGGTTAATAATTCATACATTATGTTAAACGTTTGCCTTTTGGGTAGAAAATCGATATTTTGTCATAGAAATTTTTTTTTAGTTAGAAATGTTTTTCGTTGAAAATTGATATATTTTGGTTCAGGATTCAACTTTTTTTTACAATTGATCTTTTTTCGTTAATTTATTATTAAGCTATTTATTTGAATATAAATGTATTTATTATGTTGAAAATTCGTCTTTTTTGCTACCTGGTTGCAAAATTTATTTTTCTGGTTAAAAGTTTAACAATTTGGTTAAAAGTGCATATTGATAGATTTAAAATTCAACTTCTTGCTTCAAAGTAGAACTACTTTATAGAAATTTGCGTATAATTTGTGGAGAATTCGTCTTTTTGGGTAAAAAAGTAAGCCTTTTTGTCAAAAATTATCTTTTTGGAAAAGTATTCAACTATTTTGTTATAAATTCACCTTTTTTGGAATTATTCAACTGGTTAAAAATTCGTCTCCTTTCTTCATAGGATAGATAATAAATCTCATTTGTTGCAAATTTCTCATTTTAGGTTGAAAATTCCAACTATATTCTTGCAAATTAACGATTTTCTTGAAAATTGAATTTTTCAAAGTTCACCTCAATGATTAAAAATTATATTTTGTTGTACATTAACTTTTTTGTTTTACATTTTTTTAACAATCAATTTTTTCAACTAACAGCTCAACGATTTATTTTTGTTTGAAAACTTATTATGTTTAGTTAAAAATTTAATTATTGCGTTAAAAATGTATCTATTGGGCCAAGGTTCCGTTTTTTTTTTTAATTTTTCAAACAGAAAATTTAGGCATGTATTAATTTTTTATCATCAAAAACTAATATCCTTAGGTAAAAATAAAAAATTTATTTGAAAATTCGTGTTTTGTTTAAAATTGTATCTTTTGGTAGAAAACTAATCTCCTCGATTAAAAGTAAATGTTTGCAGGTTAAAAATTTAGCTCGTTATTCAAAAAATCATGTAATTTGTTGAAAATTCGGTTATTTAAAAATAAAATTAAACTATATTTAAATAAAATGAAATTTATGTTGTAAATTCATATTTTTGATTGAAAATTTAAATATTTAGGGACAACATTAGTCTTCTTGGAGGAAAATTCATTTTTTTATTATGTAACTATGAGGTTAAAAATTCATCAGTCGTGGTTCAGAATTTAACTTTTGCGTATAATTTTTATCTATTAGTTTCGGGATTAATTTTTTTATTAAAAGTATTTTTTTAAAGTGAAAATTTAACTAGTCCATCTTTTGTTAAATACTTATGTTTTTTAGTTGAATAATCAACTCTTCGTAAAAAAAACTAATCACTTTTGTTGAAAATTAATCTTTTTTACTTAAAAATTCAGCTGTTTGGTTAAAAAATCAACTGTTTTGTAAAATTCACAATTATTTTATTTTAAAATCCGCTAAAAAATCGAACAGGCATGAACAGCAACGAAATCACAAAAAGCTCGTTCCCTCTCTAGTCTCAGGGAGAGAGCGTCGTGGTTTCGTTGCTGCTCCTGCCTGCTCGATTTTGTTTGCCTTAATAAGGTTGCTGTTTGAGTGCCAAAAGGTTGATGATTATTTTTACAAATGTTTTTTATTGTAATTTCATAATAATAAAAATGATAAAGACGAAAGAAATGAAAAGAGGACGAAGGGGATTTGGTTGGTTAGCTTCAAGTTTTTCTTTCCTCTTTTTTATTTTTGTTCAAAAAAAGATTTTTTTTCTGTTTTAGAATTTTTTTTAACTATCGGTAGAAAAAAATCTCTTCTGTTGAAAATGAATCTTTTTTAGTTAAAAATTCTACTTTTTGGTTTAAAAGTCAACTATTTTGTAGGAGATACAGTTATTTTATTTAAAAAAACAACTTTGGGATATTTTCGTGTTGCGCAGGCGTCTCTTTAAAAGCTGGATTGGCTATCGTTAGCACGCTACTTTAAAATGATTCAATGTACAACACAATTTTATTTAACAAATTATACTTCTGAAATTATTAAAACTGATTTTTTAATCACAAAACAGACTTATTCAATAATGAAACATTAAATAATTATTTTATTTCTATTCCTTAAAAATAAATAATTGATTTTTAATTTAAAGAAAGGAATACCTTTTTTATTACAAATATGAATTTAAATTTATTCTGACATCTTCATAAATTTTACAATTATTCTTCGTTGTGAACAATTATAAACACAAAATAATATTTTTCAAATAAGCGCGCCATAGGTAACCAATCCAGTTGTAAAAAGTGACTATTTTCTCTATGTACGTGCCTTTACGTGTCTCAAAATATATGTTTATCTAGATTTTCTCACTTTCTATGCTACTCAATGCAAAAGTTTTGTTTTATACATAAAATTAAATATAGCGGATCCAATATGGCGGATCCAGAATGGCGATTGACATAATAAAAATGGACTATTTATCATTCATACGAGCACTTGCGTCTCTGAAAGGGATATTTTCTTGCACTGACTCAGTTTTCACAACATATTCAAAATAAAAATTTCACGTGATGCGCAATATCAAAAACAGTAGATCCAAAATGGCGACCCTATGAATTCATTATTTAATATGAAACAAAAAACTGTTTCCTTGCACTAGCTATAATATCATGAGGTTTATATTTTTATTCAACATTTCAGTACGCTATTGAAAATCAATGCTGTTTGGTAATTAAATTTGTCAAATTCAATATTAAATTCTTGATAGTTGTACAAATGTTGGAATAAAACGTTCATAATCCAAGTGACCAATATTTAGCGGGCTACACTCTTCAATAGGATGACCAAATAAAATACATAAAACTTAGGATACCATTTCCGATATTGTTTTCCATATATTCTAGGTCTAAGTTTATATGAATAGACTGCTGCAACAAGTTATAGGAAACTATTTATTCCTTATTAAATACAAAACATTACGTTATCATGGATTTTTATGAAATCCCCAGTGGTAATGAAAGCCAAGACGATGAATATGAAGGTCTTAAAGGTAATAATGATATTGAAACAGAAGAAATTCATAAAGTCACAGTTGGCCAAATAAATGATCCCACTTGAACAAAGTTACCTAATATAAATGTTCAACATGAAAGCGAAGATGAATCTCCGTTAGCTACAAGATTAGCTAATATGGATGGCATTTGGGAAAAAAGGCTCAAAAATTTGATAAGAAGGTTTTTTCTGAAGATTGTGGTCCTAAACTTCCTACAGATATTCTTTCGCCTTTACAGATTTTTCTCTGTTTAATTTCCGAAAACTTGTTTGATGAAATAGTAAAGCAAACTAATTTATATGGTCAACAATCACGCAGGTCTTTTTAAGAAACAGGCAAAGAAGAACTTCTGAAGTGTTTAGGTATTAATATCATGATGGGAGTCAACAGATTACCCTCTATTCGAGATTATTGGTCTTTGAATGTTCAGTTGCACAACACATATGTGAGTTCTTTTGTGCCTCTAAACAGATTTTTCTCTCTACTTTCTACCTTGCATTTGAATGATAACTCAAAAATGCCAACTGAAGATGAACCTACCTACGACAAGCTTTATAAAGTAAGACCTTACTTAAAATTCTCTCAGAAAATTATGTAGTATATTACCAACCTCCTGAAAAACAAAGCGTTGATGGAAAGAAAGATTTTGAGTTTCGAACCTCCTACAACGGAATTACTCGGGTAAAATGGAGAGACAATAAAGCTACACAATTTTTGTCCAATTTTTATGATCCTAGCGCTACTGCTACTGTAGACAGATATCAGAAAGATGGTACTATTCTTCAACTGAGCTGTCCCGAACTTGTCCGGGATTACAATTTTTACATGAATTGTGTAGACAAAGCAGACCAATTGAAATTTACATATGAAATCGTTCGGTGCAAAAATGTCTTTGAAGGATTTCAGATTGTGTATAGTTTTAGAACTGATTGGCTTTTCAATTTCTTCCACAAAAGGTAAGAAACCAATGCAATATCAACCTGTTCCTCAAAAACCAAAAGTGCTTGACGAAACAAGATTTTCTCAAGTACCACATATTACAACTAGAATAGAAACTCAAAACAATTGCGCTTGCTGCTGCTGTACAGAAAAACGAATGAGGACTTCATTTCAATGTTATGTTTGTAAAGTTCCACTATGTATCGGTAGAAAGAAATTGCTATGAGATATACCGCAGGAAATAATAAATAAAAACTAGTAGAAAATTGATGAAGATGTATGATACTTGGAAATTAAAAATCAAATAAGAAAAAAGAGAAAAGGAACAAAAAAACGAAATAAAAAAAAAAACAAAAAAAAAACAAAAAACGGAAACAAAACTCTTCCATAGCCGATCCCAAGCCTGAGTATCAAAAGAGTTGATTTTTCTTATCATTTGGAAAAATGATCATATTCGATAGAATATAACATTTTAAGTCTGCCATATTGAATCCGCCATTTTGAATTTTCAAAATCTGATTTCAGATTCGTAAACAGCGACCTCAAAAACCTACTTATGCATCTGTCTATCCAAATAGTCCGCCATATTGAATCCGCCATTTTGAATTTTCAAAATCTGATTTTAGCTTCGTAATCAGCGATCTCAAAAACTCATGTATACACCTATTTACCAAAATTTGACAAAATGTAACATTTTTTAGTTCGCCATATTGAAACCACCATTTTTAATTCTCTAAATTTGATTTCAGACTCGTAATCAGCGACCTCAAAAACACGAAAATAGTATGTTAATGTGACATTTGTATCGACAGTCTATTAGCGTGACTGAAAGGGTTAAAACGCAACTTCAGTGAACCCCTAGTTTTTCCGTATTAAAACCTTTAATAACACTCTTAATTCAAAAACCCTTGGCTTCTCCCTTTTCCAGCTTTGTAAATATAAAAAATAATAAAGTTGCAATAGCACATTACCCCGCGATCTCCTTCGTCTGCATCATTGTACCTTAACACGAGGATTGCATTTTCACGTCCAAGCGTTTTTGGTTAAAAATTAGTTTTCTAAACTAAAAATTTAATAATTCCTTTTGTAGCTTTTTTTTGTTGTTGTTTTTTTAATTCAGGTTTTCAACTTAAACTTAATAATACAATTTTTGGTTTGAAAATTATTTTTTAAACTAAAAATTCAATGATTCCATATTGGGTAGAAAATTATAGTTAAAAATTCATCTTTTTGAGTTGAAACTTCCGCTTTTTTATTTGAAAATTAATATTACTGGTTGAAAAGTCGTCGTTTTTTGAAAGTGAAAATTTAACTTTTTGGTTAAGCAATAATGGTTTTCTTTTTAAATTAATTTTTTTAACTGTAAATTTATTAATACTATTTTTTGGTTTGAAAATTAATCTGTTTCATTGAAAATTCAACTATTTTCTGAATTAAAAACTTTAATAAAAAATTCTCACTTCTCAAAAAAGGAGCTACATCATCAAGATAAACCGTTCGTTCAACAACTAAACACTCTCAATTTAAAACCCCTTTTCATCTGCCTTTTCCAGCTTCGTAAACATAAAAAAAAATAGACCAGCGATCTCCTTCGTCCGCATCATTGTAACTTAACACGAGGTTTGTATTTTCACGTCCAAGCATTTTTAGTTGAAAATTTGTTTTTTAAACTAAAAATTCAATGATTCCATTTTGGGTAGAAAATTATAGTTGAAAATATATCTTTTTGTGTTGAAACTTCCGCTTTTTTGGTTGAAATATAATATTACTGGTTGAAAAGTCGTCGTTTTTTGAAAGTGAAAATTCAACTTTTTGGTTAAGCAATAATGGTTTTCTTTTTAAATTAATTTTTTTAACTGTAAATTTAGGAATACCATTTTTTGGTTTGAAAATTGTTTTTTTTTCCTAAACTGAAAATTTAATGATTCCTTTTTTATCATAAAATTATAGTTTGAAATTCATCTTTTTTATTGAAAATTCAACTGTTTTCCGTATTAAAACCTTAAATAAAAAGCCTCCCTTCTCTAAAAAAAGAGTTACATCATCAAGATAACCCGTTCGTTCAAGAGCGGGTTATTAACTCCATAAACATAAAAAATAATAAAGCTGCAATCGCACATTATCCCGTGTTCTACTTCGCCAGCATCATTTTACCTTAACACGAGGTTTGATTTTTCACGTCCAAGCATTTTTTGTTGAAAAGTAGTTTTTTAAACTGAAACTTTAATGATTTCTTGTGTAGCAGCAAATTTTAGTTGAAAATACATCTTATTAAGTTGAAACTTCCGCTTTTTTGGTTGAAAATTAATCTTCCTGGTTGGAAATTCGTGTTTCTTTGAAAGTGACAATTGAACTATTGGTTAAGCAATAATGGTTTTTAAATCTAACTTCAATAATATTAATTTTCAGTTTAAAACTTGTATTTTTTTCTTAAACTGACAGTTTAATGATTCCTTTTTTATCAGAAAATTATAGTTCGAAATTCATCTTTTTTATTGAAAATTCAACTGTTTTCCGTACTAAAACCTTAAATAAAAAAGCCTTTCTTTTCAAAAAAGGAATTATATCATCAAGATAAATCGTTCGTTCAACAACTAAACACTCTCAATTTAAAACCCCTTTTCATCTCCCTTTTTCAGCTTCGTATACATAAAAAATAATAAAGCTGCAATCGCACATTATCCCGTGTTCTACTTCGTCCGCATCATTTTACCTTAACACGAGGTTTGATTCTTCACGTCCAAGCATTTTTTGTTGAAAATTAGTTTTTTAAACTGAAACTTTAATGATTTCTTGTGTTGCAGCAAATTTTAGTTGAAAATACATCTTATTAAGTTGAAACTTCCGCTTTTTTGGTTGAAAATTAATCTTCCTGGTTGGAAATTCGTGTTTCTTTGAAAGTGACAATTGAACTATTGGTTAAGCAATAATGGTTTTTAAATCTAACTTCAATAATATTAATTTTCAGTTTAAAACTTGTATTTTTTTCTTAAACTGACAGTTTAATGATTCCTTTTTTATCAGAAAATTATAGTTCGAAATTCATCTTTTTTATTGAAAATTCAACTGTTTTCCGTACTAAAACCTTAAATAAAAAAGCCTTTCTTTTCAAAAAAGGAATTATATCATCAAGATAAATCGTTCGTTCAACAACTAAACACTCTCAATTTAAAACCCCTTTTCATCTCCCTTTTTCAGCTTCGTATACATAAAAAATAATAAAGCTGCAATCGCACATTATCCCGTGTTCTACTTCGTCCGCATCATTTTACCTTAACACGAGGTTTGATTTTTCACGTCCAAGCATTTTTCGTTGAAAATTAGTTTTTTAAACTGAAACTTTAATGATTTCTTGTTTAGCAGCAAATTTTAGTTGAAAATAAATCTTTTTAAGTTAAAACTTCCGATTTTTTGATTGAAAATTAATCTTCCTGGTTGGAAATTCGTGTTTTTTTAAAAGTGAAAATTCAACCATTGGTTAAGCAATAATCGTTTTCTTTTTAGATTGCATTTTTTTTACTGTGACTTTAATAATACCAATTTTTAGTTGGAAAATTGTTTTTTTTTCTTAAACTGAAAATTTAATGATTCTTGTTTATCAGAAAATTATAGTTGAAAATTTATCTTTTTCATCAAAAATTAAACTGTTTTCCGTATTAAAACCTTAAATAAAACAGCCTTCCTTCTCAAAAAAAGAAGTTACATTATCAAGATAAACCGTTCGTTCAAGAACTAAATACTTTCAATTTAAAAACCCCTTTTCATATCCCTTTCCAGCTTCGTAAACATAAAAAATAATAGACCAGCAATCGCACATTACCCCGCCTTCTCCTTCGTCCGCATCATTGTACCTTAACACGAGGTTTGCATTTTCACGTCCAAGCGAATCCGGCCTCCTGGTCACGCATTCATCTTCTGAAAAGACGTTGAAGTCGCGGTTTAAAAAAATGAGTAAATAAATAAAAAATAAATCCTTTTAATGAAAACTTGGTCGACGAACCTAAAGGGTGAAGATGAGTAAAGAAGGCAGCGAGGAATCCTCTTCTGGAAAAGGGGCGACTGGGAGTTGGAGGGTTGGAAAAGAAAGAGGGACTCTCGCTTCATCCCCTCGGATAAAGAGAGCGAGAGAGAGAGAGAGAGGGAGCGCGGAGGAGAGACTCTCTCGCGATTAATGAGCGGTGTTTGTTGTTAATTGCTACCGCCATTAGGTTGGCATCTCCTCGGGTCTTTTGGTACCCACCACCTTCTATCCTCCTCGCCTTGCATCGAGTCCTCGAAAGCAGAGCGCGCATGTTAATGATCGCCTGCCACGGCCTTCATCTTTTCCACCTCATTTGCGCGCCACGAGTGGGCCCGAGGGTTGCGGCTCGATTCCGCGGGGGTGGGTTGCGTGTGCGCATTCCGCATTTGTTAACTCGAGACCAGGGTTCAGCTCTATGAATTCTTCCATTTTTTTTCCTTTTTTTCCCTTTTTTTTCTCCTCTTCTTTTATTTCTCCTTTTTCTCTTTTGGCCTCTTTCACTCACTTCCCTTCGCCCGCAGTAGGTAACCACTGCCGGAGTAATGTAGCCATATGCACTCCCCTTTACTGCACTTCAAGTTTGCAGCAGTTGTATGTTCGCTACTCGTTCGATCAAGAGAAACTCAAGCGAGGCTTTTCTACTTGACATGCACACTTTATTTACTGTTGTTAATCG
Source organism: Druon quercuslanigerum (assembly GCA_010014905.2). Classification (NCBI taxonomy): domain Eukaryota; kingdom Metazoa; phylum Arthropoda; class Insecta; order Hymenoptera; family Cynipidae; genus Druon; species Druon quercuslanigerum. The sequence goes on along the minus strand of JAAAKG020027777.1, from coordinate 2,170 downwards.
CGCGTTACACACCAGAAATTCTGCATCACTCTTTTCAGTTTTGCTTGAAAATTAATTTTTTTTAGTTTAAACTACCGCTTTTTTGCTTGAAAATTAATTTTAATGGTGGAAAACTTGTCTTTTTTTAATATTATTTTTTTATTTTATTATTATTAACGGTAAATTTAATGATGCCATTATTTCGTTGAAAAATTACTTTTTTAAACTAAAAATTCAATGATTGCTTTTTTACCAGAAAATTAAAGTTGAAAATTCTTCTTTTTTATTGAAAATTAAACTGTTTGGTTAACCATTGTTTTTTCAATTATGGGTTTTAACGGTAAATTTAGTAATACCTTTTTTTGGTTTGAAAATTAGTTTTTTAAACTAAAAATTCAATGATTGGTTTTTTATCAGAAAAATATAGTTAACAATTCTTTTTTTTATTGAATATTCAACTGTTTGGTTACCAATTTTTTTTTCAATTAAGCTTTTTTGGTTGAAAATTAATCTTACTGATTGAAAATTCGTCTTTTTTAAAATTGAAAATTCAACTATTTAGACCAGCATTTATGCTTTTTGGGTCAAATTTAATTTTTTAATCTGTGAATTGAATGATTCTATTTTTGGTAGAAAATTATATTTAAAAATTCATCTTTTGAAGTTGAAACTTCCCCTTTTTTGGTTAAAAATTAATCTTACTGGCTGAAAATTCGTTTTTTTTTAATAATTGAAAATTCAACCATTTCGTTGAGCATTTATGTTTTTTTTGTTAAAATTTAGTTTTTTAAACTGTAAATTGAATGATATTAATTTCAGTTTTAAAATTAGTTTTCTATGCTGAAAATTTGCTTTGTTAAGCATTGTTGTTTTTTCAATTAGGATTTTTAACTATAAATTTAATAATACAACTTTTGATTTGAAAATTAGTTTTTCAAAAGTGAAAATTTAATGATACCATTTTTGGTAGAAAATTATAGTTGAAAATTCGTCTATTTATTGAAAATTCAACTGTTTTGTTGAGAATTCATGTTTTTTTGTTAACGTTTAATTTTTGAGACTGTAAATTGAATAATACAATTTTTTAGTTTGAAAATTAGTTTTGTATACCAAAAATTTGAGGATTCCGTTTTGTTAGAAAATTATAGTTGAAAATAATTTTTTTTCATTTTTTTAAAGTTTTCTTTTTAAATTAATTTTTTTAACTGTAAATTTAATAATACCATTGTTTGGTTTGAAACTTTTTTTCTCGAACTGAAATAATAAAGATACCCTTTTTAGTAGAAAATTATATTTGAAAATTCAACTATTTGGTTCAACAATAATGATTTTTTTTAAACTTAAGTTTCTTAACTATAAATATAAATACTATAATAAATACTATAAATAATATGGTTAAAAATTAGTTTTTTAAACTAAAAATTGACACATTCCTTTTTTAGCAGAAAATTGTATTTGAAAATTCTTCTTTCTTAATGAAAATTCAACTGTTTGGTTAACCATGGTTGTTTTTACAATTAAGGGTTTTAACTGTAAATTAATTAATAATACAATTTTTGGTTTGCAAATTAGTTTTTTAAACTAAAAATTTAATGATTCCTTTTTTAGCAGAAAATTTTAGTTGAAAATTCATCTTTTTTGTTGAAACTTCCACTTTTATGGTTGAAAATTAATCTTAACGGTGGAAAATTCGTCTTTTTTTAAATTGAAAATTCAACTATTTGGTTAAGCATTCATGTCTTTTTGTTAAAATTCAATTTTTGAAACTGTAAATAGATTGACACCATTTTTAGTTTGAAAATTAGTTTTGTAAACTGAAAATTTGGGGATTCCGTTTTTTTTAGAAAATTATAGTTGAAAATTAATCTTTTTTTTTTTTTTTGAAAATTTAACAATTTAGTTGCGCAATAATGGTTTTATTTTTAAATTAATATTTTTTAACTGTAAATTTAAGAACACCATTTTTGGTCGAAAATTACTTTTTTAAACTGAAATATTAATGATTTTCTTTTTAGTAGAAAGTTTTAAACTGTTTGATTGAGCATACATGTTTTTTGTTAAAATTCAATTTTTGAAACTGTAAATAGATTGACACCATTTTTAGTTTGAAAATTAGTTTTGTAAACTGAAAATTTGGGGATTCCGTTTTTTTTAGAAAATTATAGTTGAAAATTAATCTTTTTTTTTTTTT
>JAAAKG020027766.1:0-19826 GCA_010014905.2 Druon quercuslanigerum | reverse complement strand
TCAAACATAAAATATGAATTTTTAAGAAAAAAGTTACTTTTTAACGAAATGAAATAGTTTAATTTTTAATAATATACATAACTTTTTAACTAATTGTTTAAGTATTTACACCAAAAACATTAAATATTACCAAAAAACTTAATTTTGAACGTAATAATAAAATTTTCTACGATTTTTAAACATAAAAGACAAATTTTCAACAAATGAATTCAATATCAGAAAAAATTAATTTTTAACGAAATAGTTCGACCTCCTACCAGCTTCTAAACAAAAACAAGTTAAGTTTCGAACAAAAGGTTAAATTAAAAAAAAAATTTGGATTTCCTACCAAAGCAAATAAAATTTTAACAAAACACAAGAATTTTGAACTAAATGGTTGAATATTTATACCGGAAGTATTAATTTTCAACGAAAAAAGACCATTTTCAACCAAATAGTTGAGTTATCTAGCAAAATTTTTCACCCCCCCCCCCCCACCTAAGAACGAATCTAATACAAAATAGTAAAATTTTCAACGAAATATATGCACTTTCAATTAAAATTATGAATCTTTCACAAAAAAATTTTAAAATTTTAACCATGTAGATTAGCATTTAACCAAGCAGTTAAATTTTCAACCAGAAAATACAAATGTCCCAAAAAATATATACGAAAAAGCCAAATTTTGAATGAGGAAAAAATGCCACTGGATTATTGAATTTTCCACGAAAAATTGAATTTTTTAACGAAGTAAGATCAATTTAAAAAAAATCCAAATTTTTGACCATGAATGAAAAAAATTTCACTAAACTGTTGAATTTTCAAATAAAAAATATAAATTTTCAAGAAAAAAGGTACTTTTTAACAAAATAAAATAGTTTAATTTTTAACAAAATACATAACTTTTCAACTAAATGGTTGAGTATTTAAACCCAAAATATTAATTATGAACAAAAAACTCAATTTTGAGCGTTAACAACTTTTGAACTTTTAAGCGTTAAGAATTTCTAACGAAATAGTTTAACCAAATTTTGATTTTCTATCAAAATAGTTCAAATGTCCGCAAATCTCAAGAATTTTGAACCAAATGCATTCTAAATTAAAATTATGAATCTTTAAAAGAAAGTTTTTAACCATGTAGATTAACTATCAACCAAGCAGTTAAATTTTCAACCAGAAAATACAAATTTTCCAAAAAATATCAGAAAAAGCTAAATTTTGAACTAGGAAAAAAATGCCACTGGATTGTTGAACTTTTCACAAAAAATTGGATTTAAAGAAAAAGATTCATTTTCAAAATAAAAATCGTGATTTTGTACCATGAAAAAAAAAATTCACTAAATTTTTGAATTTTCAAACAAAAAATATGAATTTTTAAGAAAAAAAATTGCTTATTTAAATTTATATCGAAAACATTGATTATGAACAAAAAACTCAATTTTGAACATAATAATCAACATTTCTACGATTTTTAAACCTAAAAGACAATTTTTTTACAGATGAGTTAAATATCTAAAAAAAAAAGTTATTTTTCAACGAAATAGTTGAACTATCTACCAGATTCTAAAAAAACAAGTTAAATTTCCAACAAAAAGTTAAGTTTTAACCAAATTTGGATTTTCTACCAAAATACTTAAAATTTTAGCAAAACACAAGTAGTTTTAACTATATTTTTAAAATGGTTCAATATTTATACCGGAAATATTTTATTTTTTAACCAAAAGAAGACCATTTTCTACCAAATATTTAAATTACCTAACAAAATATTTGACCCCCCCCCCCCCCAACAACTAATTTGATACAAAATAGTCAAATTTTCAATCAAATGTATGCATTTTCAATTAAAATTATGAATCGTTAAACAAAAAATAAAAAATTTTAACCATGTAGATTAACTTTTAAGCAAACAATTAAATTTTTAACTGGAAAATACAAATTTCCCAAAAAATATCTGAAAAAGCCAAATTTTGAACCCGGAAAAAAAGCCACTGGGGTTTTGAATTTTCCAAAAAAAATTGGATTTTGTAATAAAAAAAGATCAATTTTTGAAGAAAAAAGTTACTTTTTAACAAAATAAAATAGTTTATTATTTAACAAAATACGTAACTTTTCAACCAAAATGATTGAATTGTCAATAAAAAATATAAATTTTATATCATCTGAGCCAAAAAAAATTTTAATTGAAATCAATCACAGTGGAATTAAAGAAAAAAAGTTTGAAATTATTGCAAAAATCGTAACTATGTTACGTTGTAAGTTACTTTTTAAAATATCAATAAAGTTACACTAAAAGTTACAAAAAAACATAAATCTTATTTTTGTTAAATTTCCTCAGGTAGTTCTATTCAATTTTTAGTACTCTTTTAATTTCCCCAAAAAAAATATATTGGAAAATATGCAGCTATCCTATAATTCTAATCATTTGAACTCAAGAAAACAAATTTGTGCTTTAAGATACGAAAAAAATGTACAAAAAATTGAAAACCAATTAGTATCTTTCGTCACATTTTTTTTTATTCAAAAATAAAAATTTTTAAAAATTCCAAAATATTTCTTTGCGAATGTTGATGTTCGTTATTATACCAAAGGTTTATTATGAATTCTCAAAATTTTATTTTTTATAAAATGTACGTCACTATAGTTTTTACATTTTAAATGAGTTCGAAAAATTTATAACAAAATGTAAATCTTTGAAGCTATCAAAATAAAATTTAAAAACTTTTTGCGAAATCTGATAGGTTTCAAAATAATGAAGTAGAAGATGTTTAACGAAAATTGTTCAATATTGTAATATTACAAAATTTTAGAAAAATTTCGGCATGACTGAAAACTTTGTGAAAAACAAAATGTACGAAATAGAAAGTTTCTAAAATTATTAAATTGTCAAAATATAAAAATCTCAAAATAAATAATTCACGAATAATAAAATTCCAGAACATTTGTTAAAAAAACATTTTTTCAATACTTTAAATTTAGGAATATTCTAGTGTCGGTATATTTTATAATTCGACAATTTTCTTTTAGGAAGTTTATTTTAAAAATTTCCCATTTGTGATTTTTATATGTCGAATATTTTATAGTTCCTGTAATATTCTATTTTATTTTTTGTGGGGATTTTATTTTTCGTAATTATTCAGTCCTCCTAGAAACTCTAGTAAGTTTAAGATCTATTTAAAAGATTTAAAAATTCTTTAAATTAAAAACAAAATGTAGATTTTTGAAGATTTTGAAATAAAATCTTGAAACCTTTTAACAAATTTAAAAACTTCAAAGATAATAAATTTGAACATTTTAAAGCAAAATTTTAAAAGATATTCAAGTCATTTTAAGAGATATTCAAAGGTTTGAAAAAGGTTGAAAATAATTTAAAAGTAGAAAAGTTTTATTTTTTATTACAAAATTCAGTTTTGAAAATTAAAATTTTTTTCGGATAATGTTGATATTTGTCACTATGAAAAACATTTTTTATAAATCCTTATAAGATTACTGATTAGTTCATTATACTCATTAAAATAATTTTTTTTTTTTTAATATTCAACAATTCGTCAATATATTTTTAATAATTATTACCTTAAAAATATTTTTAAAGAGTTTAAACTCATTTTTTTAACTTCTCAAGGATTTTGGAAGGTTCCAAGATTTTAAAATTCAAAGTTTTTAAAAATAATAAAAATTTCTTTGGGAATGGGGATGTTTGACAATATGCGAAATATTCATTATAAAGTCAAGTAAAGTTATTAATGAATTTAAAAAATCTTTTTTCGACAAACGCCAAATTTGGATGTATTATTTTTATTTATTTTTCAAACATTAAAGTAAAATGTTATGCATATAATACAATTTTTAATGTTTAATTTTCGAATCTGATAACGACCATGAAAAAAGATTTTTTAATTGTAAATTGTTTCCCTGCAAAAAATTGTAATGTAATTTGTTTTACAAAAATAATAAAATTCGTTAATGATGGCCGCCATTGTCAACCAAATTTTTTATTGTGGTTTAAAAAAAAGTTTTTTGTAAATTTAAAAAAAAATCTTAACTAAGCAGATTTTTGTTAAATATCTCATTTTTTTAAATTGGCCACTAATAAAAATTGTAAATTGTCAAATAAAAAAAGAGAAGAAAAGATATTCACCAATTCCAAATTTTTTTTAGATTCCAACCATCAAATTAGTTTCCTTCAGTGTAAATAATTTAATTAAACACCTGTTCTTCAAGTGAATTTTAAAATTAAGTAAATTTTCATAAAAAAATCGTCCTTTTTCTAACTATTATAAACCAATTTTTCAGATTTTTGGAAACATTCTAGGCATGAAACAAATGGTTTATAATAATTCATTATTTTGAAAAAACAGTTATTCATCGTATGATTTACAAATGCATTTTTCACCAATTTTTCTGCTGAAAAATTTTTTGTTTGAAAAAGACTTGGATACCAGACTTCATATCACACTTTTACATTTTTAATTAGGTCAATGTAATAAATTAATTAATTTTTTTTTTGTAGAATGAAATTTATAAATAGCTTTGTAACTTATTTTGTAAATAATTAATTTGGAAGGTTAATAATAATAATAGCAATAATAATTATTATCATTATGTAACATCATTCAACTCCCTGGTCACGAAACATAGGTATATAGAAATGTAAATTACGTCTACGTGTTTCAACGACCTTACATAATCGTTGGCTATTCTTCTGAAGTGGATTGCACTCTGCAGTTAAAATGGGAGCAAAGTCTCATGTGTTCAACTTTCTCCAAATGATAAAAATACGAGAATATGAAAATATGATGAATTAAATAAAATTCAACATGACCTTAATGGATTTTATTTACAAAATATATAAATAATTTGTGGAAAAAGGTCCTGATTTGTTTACAAGCGGCACAACTACAAAGTTTAACATTTTTTAACTTTTGGAAGAAAACAATATTTAAATATCGCTTATGTCAATTTTTTTAAATAAAATATTTAATTTTATTCAATTAATCGCTCTGTGTTATAGCAAAATTAAAAAAAAAACATGTAGAATGTGAAAAAATCGTTCTTTGAAAAATTAACTTAAAAATATTTTTTTAATCCATTTTAAAACTTATTGAATTCCGCATCGATTCATCCCTATGTGAAGAATTTCCGATACATAGGAAAAATATGAAAGTTTTCTAAATTAGAGTTTAAAATCTCCTCTTAAAAGTAAGCCCACAAAACTATAAAAATGTCAATTTGTTTTTGAATTATCGTAAAAAATGTGGAAGTGCCCAAGACGAAAATTGGTCGGTTGAGCGGGACTGCAGCTTAACCGACCGATTTTTATCTTCAGGCATGAGTCCATTTTGATGATAATTCGATAAGTAATAAACATTTTTACAGCTTCAGGAAATTATTTTTCAACGGAAAGTTCAAGCTTGAATTTAGAGATTCGGCAGTCCCACTCAACCGACCGATTTTCGTCTTGAGCACTTCCACATTTTTTATGATAATTCGAGAACCAATCCTCATTTTTTCAGTTTCTTGGGCTCATTTCAAAAAGAAGATTTTAAGCCCTAATTCAGCAAAGTTTCCATTTTTTCAATTCACTTCTCTAAAGAATGCAGAGAGTGGAAACTGAAATTCGAAAATTTGTCAAACGCAGAAAATAGAAATTTAATTAAATTTCTAAGAAGCTTCAAAAAATCTTTTTTAATTAAGTTTTTCTCATTTGTTGCAAAATCTGGATTGGGGACATTTTTGACGAATTTTTAGAATATTTGATTTGGTTTTAAAATAAACTGAGTAGACAGGTTGGCGGTCAAACATTTGGATTTCGTGAGTATCAATATATCTTTCGTGTTTTTTACTTGCCAGTGTTGTGAGTTCTGCTAAGTGAATTTAAATATTTGAATTTCGTGAAGGGCATGTTTTATTTGGCACTTGAATTAATAGGACACTCGGAAAGGCGAAATTTCAAAATTTGTCAAAAATAAATGGCTGAATCGTAAAATTATTTACGGAATTTATTTTTAAAATTAAAAAATATGCTGGAAGGACAAATTTTCCTCATTGAACTTTACTGTTAAGCCAATTTTAAATAGTTTTAGTGAAAAAAGAATTTATTTATTTTAATAAATAGTCGAATAGTGCATTTCTTTATAAACTTTGTTTAAATTAAAAAACATACTAGAAGGACAACGTTTCCTAATGAAACATCACTTTCAAGCCAATTTAAAGACGTTTTAGTAAAAGCAAAATGTAGATACGTAAACTGTAAATACGTTAACGAAAATTGTATTTATTTACACATTTTGGTAATAAAATTACTAAAATATATAAACAAGGAATAATTTTCTTAATTAAGCATAATGTATTTCTGTCAATAAATTTCGGAATAGTGCATTTGTTTATAATAATGAAAAAAGTATTAAAAAGACAAATTATTGACGAAAAACTGTTTCTAAACCATTTTTAAGAAGTTTCAATGGAATTAGAATGTTTTTTTAAAAATAAATGTCTGAAAAGTTAATTTGCTAACTTTCACTTTATTTTTTAACACAGAAGTTCAATAAACGAAAAATTCGTTTTCTTTTAAATAATTGTGGGGTTAAGCGAAAATTCAAGAATTAATCAAATCGTTTGAATTGCGAAGAAAAAATGTGTCAATTGACATCCGAAAAAAGTAAAAAAAACTATTTCTTAAATCAATTAATATCTTCTTATCCATTTTTTAATTAAAAAATTAAAATATTTGAAAATTCAATCAATTTCTCTTATTACTTAAAAATTCATGGCAATAAAAAATTATGTTGATTTTACGAAAAAAATAATTTTTTGGTCAAATTTTTATTAGGGATAAAAATTTATTTTACTGATTTATTTGTCATTACTGTTTACCAGAAAAAATTTAAGAGATAAAAAGTTTGTCATGATTGTTTAAAAAAATGTCTATTTTCTTCAATTTAAAGATCAAAAAATAGAAAAGAACCAATGGATTCAAATAATTTTAGCATATTCATATGAACGTAATAAAAGCAATTTAAATTTTTCCTCAACAAATTGTTTTGTTAATAAGTGCCAGAAATTTTATTTTCTTGGATTTTTTGGTCGTCGTAAACTCTCGACGAAAAATTAACTGATTATAAAATATTTTATTATTTGATAATTGGACAATTATGTAATATTATAGACTGCTCTGTAATTTTATTATTCTGATTTTTTTACTTCTGAAGTTTAATAAAATACTTAGAAATTCAATTATTCACGAATTTTCGATTTCGAGAATTCCACAGTGTCGGGAATTTTATTTTTCAAAATTTTTTAGTCGCCCCGGAAATTTTAATGTACGGGATTTTTATGTTTCGGCAATTTTCTAATTTCTGCAATATTATTATTGGTTAATATTTCAATTTGGAAATTTTACAGTGTCAGGAATTTTATTTTTCGGTATTTTTCAGTCGTGCCAAATTCCCAACAGAAAATTGCGGGATTATGAAAAATTTTATTCTTCGGGAATTTTATTATTTGTGATTTAATAGTTTCGGCAATTTAATTTTTTTTTAGTTTTATATTTCGTCATTTTGGACATTTTGTAATCTCAGAAATTTTATTATTAAATAATTTTTTATTCTGGGTACTTTACAGTGTCAGGAGTTTTAGTTTTCGGAATTTTTCAGTCGTCCCGGTAAATTGTACAGTGTCGGGATATTTATTTTTCGGGATTTCTCTGTAGTTCCAAATTCTAAAAAAAAATTGCCAAATTATAAAATATTTTCTAATTTGGAAATTTTCCAAGACGGTAATATTATAAAGTGCTCGCAAATTTTAGGATTCGGGAATTTTTCAATTCCTGGATTTCTTTACGCAGAAATTTTATTATTTGGAAATTTTATTATTCGGGAATATATTATTTAGTAGTTTGGCATTTTGTAAAGTTTACAGTGTCCCAAATTTTATTTTCCAGGATTTTCCAGTCGTCCCAGGAATTGTATTATTCGAGAGTTTTTAATTGTCGGGAATTTTATTTTACGGGATTTCTCAGTCTCCCCAAATTCCGGATTGAAAATTTCCGAATTATCTAATTAGAGAATTTTATCACTGAGAATATTTAATACTGGGAAATTTTAGTATTCTGGAATAAATTATTGGTTAATTTTTCAATTTAGGACTTTTTTTGGGATTTCTCAATCGCCCCAAATTGTTGATATAAAATTTTATAACTTGACAATTTTATTACTTGAAAAATTTTATTTTTCGAGAGTTATATCATTGGGTAATTTGCGAAGTCGAGAATTTTATTACTAAAAAGTTTTATTATTTAGAAATTTTATTATTCGGAAATATATTATAGGGTAATTTTGCAATTTTTGGAACTTTATAGAGTTGGGAATTTTATTTTTCGGGATTTTCCAATCGTCCCGAAATTTTATTATCTGGAAATTTTATTATTTGGGAATTATATCGTTGGAAAATTTTTCATGTGGGAAATTTTACAGCTTCACGGATTTTATTACTCTGGATTTTTAATTTTCGACAATTTTGTAATCTCGAGAATATTGCTTTTGCTTAATTTTTCAATTTGAAAATTTTACAGTGACTGAAATTTTATTTTTCGGATTTTTACTGTTTCGAGATTTTTATTTTTAGAGATTTCTCAGTCATCAAACATTCTTAATAGAAAATTGCCGAATTATAAAATATTATCTTTTTCGGGAATTTTCCAAGTCAGTAATGTTACAGACTGCTCGGAAACTTTATTATCTGATAATTATCCAATTCGGGAATTTTATTAATTAGAAATTTTATTTTTTGCAAATTTTATTATTCGGGGACATGTTATTGAGTAATTTTCCAATTCAGAAACTTTACAGTGTCAGGAATCTTATTTTCCGGGATTTTCATTTCGTCCAGGGAATTTGATTAATTCAGGAATTTTACTGTGTCGGGATTTCATATTCCGAGATTTCTAAATCGCCCCAAATTCTTGATAGAAAATTACCGAATTGTAAAATATTTTGTTATTCGGGAATTTTCCAACTCTGTAATATTATAATGTGCTCAGAAATTTTATTATTCGGAAAATTTTATTCATGTAGAATTATATCATTGGGTAATTTTCCAATTCAGGAATTTCATTAATCAGAAATTTTATTATTCAGGAATATATTATTGGGTTGTTTTCTAATTTTGGAATTATACAGTGTTGAGAATCTTATTTTTCAGGATGTTCCAGTCGTCCCGAGAATTTTATTATTCAAGAATTTTTTTTTAGAATCCAATTATCCAATTAGGGAATTTTATTTCTCAGAATGTTTAATATTTGGAAATTTTATTTTTTAGGAATGATATCATTGGGTAACTTTCCAATTCGGAAATTTTATTACTTAAAAGTTTTATTTTTAGGAAATTTTATTATTCGGGAATATATTATTGGGTAATTTTCAAATGTTTGGATCTTTATAATGTTGGGAATTTATTTTTTCATGATTTTCCAGTCGTCCTAAGAATTTAATTATTCGGGAATTTTACATTTTCTGGAATTTTATTTTTCTGGAATTATTCGGAAACTTTCCAATTCGGAAATTTTAGTATTTATTGGGTAATTTCCCAATTCGGGAATTTTTTTACTCTAAAGTTTTCTTATTTGGAAATTTTATTATTCGGGAATATATTATTAGATAATTTTCAAATTTTTGGAACTTTGTAGTGCTGGGAATTTTATTTTTTGGGATTTTCCAGTTGTCCCGGGAATTTATTATTCGGAAATTTGAATGTGCGGGGAATTTTATTTTTCTGGATATCTCATTTTTCCAAATTATTCGGGAACTTTCCAATTCGGAAATTTTAGTACTCAGAAATTTGACTATTTGGAAATTTTATTATTCTGAAATATATTATTGGGTAATTTTCTATTTAAGCAACTTTACAGTCTTGTGTATTTTATTTTTCTGGATTTTCCAGTCGTCCCAGGAATTTTAATGTTTGAGAATTTTCGAATTCATGAATTTTATCACATAGAAATTTTATTATCCGGAAATTTTATTATTTGGGAATTATATTGTTGGAAAATTTTTCATTGGGGAATTTTATAGCTTCGGGAATTTTATTACTCTGGATTTTTATGATTCGGCAATTTTGGAAATTTGAGTGTATCGGAAATTTTATTTTTCGGAATTTTACTGTTTCGAGATTTTCTTTTGCGAGATTTCTCAGTCATCAAACATTCCTAATAGAAAATTACCGAATTATAAAATATTTTCTTTTTCGGGAATTTTCCAAGTCATTTATATCACAGACTACTCGAAAATGTTATTGTCGGATAATTTTTCAATTCGGGAATTTTATTACTCAGAAATTTCATGTTTTGCAAATTTTATTATTCAGGAGTAAATTATTTTGTAATATTCCAATTTAGGAACTATACAGTGTAGGGAATTTTATTTTTCGGGATTTTCCTGACGTCCTGGGAATCTTACATTGTTTGGAATTTTATTTTTCTGGATATTTCATTTTTCCAAATTATTCGGGAATTTTCCAATTCGGAAATTTTCGTACTCAGAAATTTCATTATTTGGAAATTTAATTATTCTGGAATATATTATTGGGTAATTTTCTATTTAAGGAACTTCACAGTGTTGTGTATTTTATTTTTCGGAATTTTCCATTCGTCCCGGGAATTTTAATATCCGAGAATTTTCAAATTCAGGAATTTTATTATATCGAAATTTTATTACCCGGAAATTTTATTATTTGGGAATTATATTTTTGGAAAATTTTTCTTGTGGGGAATTTTACAGTTTTAAGAATTTTATTACTCTGGATTGTTATGAATCGAAAATTTTTTAATCTCGGGAATATTTTTATTGCTTAATTTTTCAATTTGGAAATTTTACAGTGTCGGAAATTTTATTTTTCGGAAATTCGTAGTCATCCCCGGACTTTTATTATTCGGGAATTTTACTGTTTTGAGATTTTTATTAGAAATTTTATATTTTGCAAATTTAATTATTCGGGAATATATTATTGTGTCATTTTTCAATTTAGGAACTATACAGTGTCGGGAATCTTAGTTTTTTCAGGATTTTCCTGTCGTCCTGGGAATTTGGTTAATTACGGAATTTTACTGTGTCGGGGATTTAAGTTTTCGAGATTTCTCAATCATCCCAAATTTTTGATAGAAAATTACCAAATTGTAAAATATATTATTATTCGGAAATTTTCCAATTATGTAATATTATAGTCTGCTCGGGAATTTTATTATTCGGGAATTAACGAATGCAAGAATTTTATAAATCAGAAATTTTATTTTTCGAGAATTATATTATTGGGTAATTTTCCAATTCGGGAATTTTTTTACTCAAAAGTTTTCGTATTTAAAAATTTTATTATTTGGGAATATATTATAGGATAATATTCCAATTTTTTGAACTTTATAGTGTTAGGAATTTTACTTTTCGGGATTTTCCAGTCGTCCCGAGAATTTTACTATGTGGGGAATTTTATTTCTCGAAATTTTTCAGTCTTCCCGGGAATTATATTATTCGGGAATTTTAGATTGTCTGGAATTTTCTTTTTCTGGATGTCTCATTCTTCCAAATTATTCGGGAACTGTCCAATTCAGAAATTTTTTAACTCAGAAATTTTATTATTTGAAAAATTTCGTTTTTCAAGAATTATATCATTGGGTAATTTGTCAATTTGGGAATTTTATTACTAAAAAGCTTAATTATTTGGAAATTTTATTATTCGGAAATATATTATTGGGTAATTTTCCAATTTTTGGAACTTTATAGAGTTGGGAATTTTATTTTTCGGGATTTTCCAGTCTTCCCGGGAATTTTAATATTCGGGAATTTTACATTGTTTCGAATTTTATTTTTCTGGATTTCTCAGTCGTCCCGGGAATTTTTATTATTTGGGAATTTTACATTAATTGGAATTTTATTTTACTGGATTTCTAAGTCTTCCAAATTATTCGAGAACTTTCGAATTCGTAAATTTTAGTACTCAAAAATTTTATTATTTGGAAATTGTAAAATATGTTATTATTCGGGAATTTTCCAATTCTGTAATATTTTAGTCTTTTCGAGAATTTTAATATTCGGAAATCACCGAGTGCAAGAATTTTATAACTCAGAAATTTTAATATTCAAAAAATTTTATTTTTCGCGAATTATATCGTTGTGTAATTTTCCAATTCGGGAATTTCATTACTCATAAATTTTATTACTCAGGAATATATTATTAGGTAATTTTCTAATTTGGGACTTATAAAGTGTCGGGAATTTAATTTTTCGGGATTTCTCAGTCGTCCAAAATTCAAGATAGGAAAATTGCCGAATTATAAAATCTTTTATTATTCGGGAATTTTCGAATTCGGAAATTTTATTCTTTAAAAATCTTATTATTCGGGAATTCTATTATTGGATAATTTTGCAATTCGGGAATTTTACAGTATCGGGAATTTGATTATTCAGGATTTTTCACTCGTCCCAATTATAATTTTGAAGATAACTACTGTCCCTACTTTTGCACATCATTTTCCACACACTATTGCATAAGATCTGGTATAATTTTTAAATTTATGTTACGTAAATTTGAATGACCATATAGAACTCCTTTGAAGCCCTAAAATTTCAACATCAGGTTTGCTGCAATCCCATCAAGAGTGACTTGATGGAACAATTTAGAGTCATGGAAATGAGATGTATGTAAGAAAATTCTTTCGTCATACCAAAGGTCCATATTATGATAAGATCAATAATCTGAAGGGCTTTTTGTACTTGGCCTCTCATGCCGTTCAATTTTTCATTTCATAATATGCAATTGGCCCATAATTTCGAGATATGAGTACATCAAAATAAATTGATAAATACGAACCTTGGCCACTTTTTATGAAAGTGTGCGATTCTACGAACAAAAAAAAATTGATGAACTGTCCATATCTTACGTGATGTCTTTTTTGCTTCAAAAGTCATCAATATTGTAACGCATTAAACAGTTTGATTAAAAATTACCTTTTTTGTTAATAATTCATATTTTTGGTTCAAAAGTTAACTAATGTGATAGAAAATTCAAATATTTATTTTTAAATTTTAATAATTTATTAACCAAATTATTTTTCTGTGAAAGTATTGTTATTTCTCTGCAAATAAAGGCTTTAAATTTTTGGTCAAGCAATTTTTTTTTAATAAAAAATTTAACTATTTCGTAGAGAATTCACGTGATTTTTTGATAATTCGTCTATTTGAGAGAAAAAAAAACTTTTTTTCAATTTTTCAAATTTTAATTGAATTAACAGGACACTATAGAAAAATCGAACTATTCTAATTAAAACTTTTTTTTTTAAAGTCCATCATTATATTTTTCTTTTTATAATTCATCTTGCTTAGTTAGGAATTTTATTTGATTGAAAATTTAATTATTTTTTCGAAAATGCAACTATGTTTCTGAATAGCCATATTTTTTTTTTGTCAAAATTTCCACTAATTGGTTCCAAGATGAAATGTATTAACCAAATTTTTTAAAAATAAAAAATAACAAAAATAAAGTTTTTGACAATTTGGTGAGAATTTTTTCATTTGTTGTTAAAAATTAATTTTCTAAATTAAAATTCTACTATTCCATTTTTAATTGAGAATTAATCTTCCTTAGTTCAAAATTGAAGTACTTGTTAGAAAATTATTTTGTATATTTTTGAGGATGAATGTTTTTTTTTTGTAAAAAATTAATTGCATTTGTTAAAAACAATTTTTTTTAATTTAACTATTTGATTCAATATTAAACACTTTAACTACAAATTTATCTTTTTCATTAAAATTCATCTCTTTTTTTAAAAAATTAAACTATTTAGCTGAAAATCAGGTTTTTTTGTTTTCTGAAAAGTACTTTAGCATATATCTGTTCAGTTGAAAATTAATTTGTTTTATTTGAGGATTCAAATATTTTTTTCAAAATTCGTCTTTCTCGTTCATTTCAATAGGTTAACTTAAAAATAAATTTTTTTTGAATAGTAAATATCACATGTTTATTTTAGAATTTCATTTTTTATTGAATAAATAATTGGTTTCAAGGAAAAATAATTTGGTAAAATTTCGTTTTTTAATTAAAGATTTATCTTTTTGGTTGAAAATTAAACTATTATGTTGAAATTTCGTTCCTTTTGGCTTAAAAGTTAATTTTTACAACTTAAAATTTAAGTATTTCACTTTTAAATGAAACCTAATCTCATTTAATTCAAACTCCATCTAATTGCTTGAAAATTCATGTTTTTTTTATTTTTGGTTGCCAATTAAAATTTCCAATTAATATTTGTTTTTTTGTAGAAACTTAATGTATTTGGTTTCAAAATTCGTCCTCTCTTCTAAAAAATAAATCTTTATTTTAAAAAATGTATACTTTTTGGTCAAATTCAACATTCTTTTGATCAAATTAAATTTTTTTGTGATATGAACTCTTACATGCTTCGTGAAGAATTAATTTTCTTATATCATCTGCGTTCTCTACTGAAAATTGATTTTTGGTTTTTATTACAAATTTAACTGTTTTTTAGAAAAAAAAATTGTGTTTGATTGCGAATTCATGCACTTTGTTAATACTTAATATTTTTCTTAAGAACTTAATCACCTTGATTACAAAATCATCTCTTTGTTTAAATTTTTAACTCTTTTTTTAGAAAATTTTATTTTTTATTGATAAATTAATCATTAGAAAACAAAAATTTTATCTCTTTGGGTTGAAGAAAATTAATTTTTTTATTATTTGTTAATTTATTCTTTTTGGTTACAAATTTAATTGCTTGAAAAAAAGTCAATCTGATAAGATTAAGGATTTAACTATTTGCGTTGAGAATTCGTCTTTTTTAGATAAAATCAATTGTTTTTTTGGTTGAAAATTTAATTTTTCTTGTAGAAAACTTATCTTCTTGTACAAAAAATCAACTTTTTGTTTTGAATATTTAACTTTTTCCTTAAACGTTGAATTCTTTCCTAAAGAATTATTTATTTTCTTGTTCAAGATTCATAATTTTAGTTTAAAATTCATCTTTTTGATTAGGAGTTTAACTAACTTGTTCAAAATTCGATTTTCTTGCTAAAAACTAATTTTCGAATGACTTTAATTTTTTTGAATTTTTGTATGAAAAACGTCGTCTTTTTTATTAAAGTTAACTGTTTTTGATTAAAAATTAATACATTTTTTGTTCGAATATTAAGTATTATATGTTTCGTTAAAAGTGCCTTTTTTGTTTATAATTATTTAATTATTTAATTGAAAATTTTAAATCGTTGAAAATTAGTTTTTTATTGATTAATTGAAAGATCAATTATTGCATTTTTGGCTTAAAATGTATCTTTTTTAGTTGAAATTTAGAAAAACAAATTTTTTGTGGAAATTTAACTTTTTCTTTGAATTTATTAAAAATATATAGATAAATTTTTTTGTTGTTAAACTTTTAAAAATGTATGCGTTATTAGACATTTTTTTCTTGAAAAATCAACTTCTTGATTTAAAATTGAACTATTTGTCAAAAATGTATTTTTCTTTTATTGAAAATTCATATTTTGAGTAAATTTTACTACTGTAGTAGAAAATAATACTGTTCGATTAAAAATTAAATTGCGTATTATAAAACGTATTTATTTTCTGGAAAATTGTTTTTTTGAGTGTCAAATTTATGAATTTTGGAAATGTAACTAATCCATTTTTGGTTAAAAATTTTTCCTTTGTGAGACAAAAATCCAATTATTTTGTTTAAAATTTAGCAATTTCTTTGAGAATTGTAATCTTATTAAAACTTTGTCTTTTTTATTGAACTTAACTGTTTTTGATTAAAAATTAAAACATTTTTTGTTCGAATATTGACTATTATAGGTTTCTTTAAGATTGCCTTTTTTGTTAATAATTATTTAATTACTTAATTGTAAATACAAATATTTTGTTTAACATTAATTTTTATTAAAGATTTATCTCTTATAACGAAAATTTAAACACTTCTTAAAAAATACGTTTTATTTTTGTTTGAAAAATAATTTTTTTTAACTGAAAGTTTAAATATTTCACTTTTGGTTCTTTGAATTTATTAAAAAAAATAATACTTTTGTTTGTTAAGCTATTAAAAATGTATTTTTATGAGGAATTTTTTCTTGAAAAATCAACTACTTAATTAAAAATTGAACTATTAATTAGAAATGTATTTGTCTTTTGTTGAAAATTCATATTTTGTGTAAATTCCACTACTGTGGTAGAAAATAAAAATATTTGTTTAAAAATTGAACTGCCTATTATAAAACGTATCTATTTTCTGTAAATTTTTTTTGTGTTTCAAATTTATTTATTTGGAAATGTAACTAATCCATTTTTGGTTAAAAATTTTTTCTTTGTGAGACAAAAATCCAATTATTTTGTTTAAAATTTAGTATTTTCTTTAAAAATTGAAATATTTTATTAAAACGTCCTTTTTATTGAACTTAACTGTTTTTAATAAAAAATTAAAACATTTGTTGTTCGAATATTAAATATTATATGTTTTTTTAAGAGTGCCTTTTTTTGTTCATATTTATTTAATTACTTAATTATAGATGGGCGTATTTAGTTAAAAAAAATTTTTTTTAAGGATTAAGTTCTTTTGATAAAAAATTAAATACTTTTTTAAAAATACGTTTTGTTTTTGTTTAAAAAATAATTTTTTTTAACTGAAAGTTCAAATATTTCACTTTTGGTTCTTTGAATTTATTAAAAAAATAATATTTTTGTTTGTTAAACTATTAAAAATGTATTTTTATGAGGAATTTTTTCTTGAAAAATCAACTACTTGATTAAAAATTGAACTATTAATCAGAAATGTATTTTTCTTTTGTTGAAAATTCATATTTTGTGTAAATTCCACTACTGTGGTAGAAAATAAAAATATTTGTTTAAAAATTGAACTGTCCATTATAAAACGTATCTATTTTCTGTAATTTTTTTTTCTGTTTCAAATTTATTTATTTGGAAATGTAACTAATCCATTTTTGATTAAAAATTTTTTCTTTGTGAGACAAAAATCCAATTATTTTGTTTAAAATTTAGTATTTTCTTTAAAAATTAAAATATTTTATTAAAACGTCTTTTATATTGAACTTAACTGTTTTTGATTAAAAATTAAAACATTTTTTGTTCGAATATTAAATATTATATGTTTCTTTAAGAGTGCCTTTTTTGTTCATAATTATTTAATTACTTAATTATAGATGGGCGTATTTAGTTAAAAAAAATTTTTTTAAGGATTAAGTTCTTTTTTAACTGAAAGTTTAATTATTCCATTTTTGGCTTAAAATTTATCTTTTAAGTTAAAATTTAAAAATCAAATTTTTGGTTCTTTGAATTTATTAAAAAATATATATATATTTGTTTGTTAAACTATTAAAAATGTATTCTTTATCAGAAATTTTTTTCTTGGAAAATCAACTACTTGATTTAAAATTGAACTATTTGTTAAAAATGTATTTTT
This sequence comes from Druon quercuslanigerum, assembly GCA_010014905.2. Classification (NCBI taxonomy): domain Eukaryota; kingdom Metazoa; phylum Arthropoda; class Insecta; order Hymenoptera; family Cynipidae; genus Druon; species Druon quercuslanigerum. The sequence continues at coordinate 2,386 of JAAAKG020027766.1, read as the reverse complement.
TTTTTGTTGAAAATTCATATTTTTGTTGTAAATTCCACTACCGTGAAAGAAAATGAAAACTATTTGTTTAAAAATTAAAATGCTTAGTATAAAACGTATTTATTTTCTGGAAATTTGTTTTTTTTTTGTCAAATCTATTTATTTGGAATTGTAACTAATCCATTTTTGGTTAAAAATTTTTCCTTTACGAGGCTAAAATTCAATCATTTTTTTTTTGAAAATTTAGCATATTCTTTAAGAATTTAAATATCTTATTAAAAATTCGTCTTTTTAGCTGAATTTAATTCGTTAAAAATCAGTTCATTTTCTTTTGTTTGTTAAAAATTAATGTTTGATCTAAAAATTCAGCAGTTCCATTTTTCGTTGAGAATTCATATTTTTTTAATAAATTAAAAATTCATTTAAATTTATTTAAATTTTATTTAAACTTCATCCTTTTGAATTAAAAATAAAATTTCTCGTTAAAAATTTTTCTTTCTGTTTTAAAATTTAACTACTTTCTTAAAAATTAATCATTTTCTTTGAGGATTTTAATACATTATTGAAAAATCGTCTTTTTTGCTGAATTAATTATTTAAAAATCAAATTTTTTGTTGAAAATTAATTCCTAGATATGAAAATTTTAATTTTCAACTATTGGTTTCAATTTTATCTTTTTTAGTTGAAAATTGAACTATGTGCTTGAAAATTCATCTTGTGGATTGAAAATATACTTTTTTTTTAATAATTTTTTTTCGGTATAAGAGTAAAGAGTTTTATAAAAAATTTAACTTTTTAGCTAAAGAAAACTTCTTTGTTTAAAAAATCATACATATTTTTAAAAAAATTCTTGTAGAAACTTAATCTTCTTCATTCAAAATTTAAATTTCTATCGTCAGAATTTAGCTTTTTGCTAAACAATTCGAATAGTTAATTAAAATTTTATACATTTTGTAAAAAATTCAATTATTTTATTAAAGTCATCTTTTTTCGCAAATTCTGCTCTTTTAGTAAAAATTCGTTGTGGTCATTGAACATTTATCTTCCTTAGCTAAAAATGAACTTTATTCACGAAAATTAATTTTTTCGGTTTGAAAATTAATTATTCTTCTGAAACTTCATATTAAAAGTTTTTTAATCAGAGAAGTGTCACGTGTTACAATACCATTGCGTACCCCCTCCTACATGACCCTTTGTGACGTTAGGGCAGACTTTCAATCTAAATATTAAAAGGAATTAAATTTAATAGCAAATTGAATTATTTATTTATTTTATTTTATTGAAATGAAAAAAAGAGAGTTTTTTATGTTGGTGAATGCGTCAAGCGTGACGTGGTAATGTTAATCATTTTTGAAAGCCCATGGACTGACCACTAGAGAAGGAATCCATTGAAGGTCAGCTCGCTTGCACGGAAGTATTTTCCTATATAAACTTGTCTTCAGACCCTTAGTGTTGTTCAGTCTTTAGTACACATCAGAACAACAAACCAATCGACATGTTCAAACTCGTGAGTTTTTTTTTAAATAAATAAATAATTAATTTTAAACTTCTGGGATAAATTAAATTATTTAGATTGTTATTTTTTTATTTATTCATTATTTACTAATTGTTATAAGATTTAAACTTTATGAAAGTTGAAATGGGACGATTGAAATATTCCGAAAAAGATAACTCTCTTATTAGAAAATTCAAAAATAATAATATTCCCGACAGAAAATTCCCATATTTAAACAATTAAAAAAGATGCTTTTAGTGAGTCTTATTTATTTTATAAAAATAATATATTTAAATATTTTTATCAAATTAGTTTTGTTCAATGTTTTAAGGCTTTTTAAAATCATTGCTTGAATGTTAAATAACAATAACTGAAAAAGAATGTATTTCCTAATGAAAAATAACAATAATCAAATATTTATAAAAAAGATTTTTTTTATATTTTAAGTTTTTAGAAATTATTGTTAAGATTTAAAGTAAAAATAATGTGTACAGATTTAAAAAATAAAAAAATTTTAGAACGCGCGCGCCTCAAACGAAAAAAATTTTCCCTAATTTCTTCCAAACTTATAGAATTTTGCAAGGAAACTTTGCAAAATTTAACTCAGCACTGATTTATCTCGAAATTTCTTTTATTTCATTAATAATTCAATTTGGGGAACGTTTTTTCTAATTTTTTAAAATAGCATGCATATGTTTATACAAAATTTTCGATACGAAATTTTTTTTTCAATGAATGTTAGTTTAAATTGAAAAACTAATGTTAAGAAACTTAATTATTAAATTCCTAAAACTCGAAAAAATTCCCGAATTTAAAAAAAAATTATTTGTTTTTTATATACAATCAAATATATTATATATTATAATATTATTAACATTATTATTATTAATAGATCAAATATTTTTATCAAAT